>SJYC01083437.1:0-86115 GCA_006408675.1 Madoqua kirkii | reverse complement strand
TCTTAGTTATTCATGGAAGGTTCGTCTCAATCACTGGATATCCTGAGGTTCTCTTACCAACCACCCATCTTCCTTATCTTCTCCCACCCTCCCAATCACTCCCTACCCACTCAGGTTCATGCCCACTGTCCCTCTGTGGGGAAACTGAGAAACGGAGAGGAAGGTCTCAGCAATCAGCACTGCCCCGACCTCTCCCTAGTTCAGAGACCCCTGGAACTGCCTCCTGCAATTACCCACCAAACAGCGTGTCCATATGGATAGATCGGTGTCTTTGCTGGACTAATTGTAAATGTTTAAAATATTTAGCAAGTCTCCATAGTGTAGATTCTCATTGTTCAAATGGGGAGACTGACTCAAAGAGATTAAATAATTTACCTGAATCTCAGGGAAACCAATCCTAAGATTCAAGCCCAGGTCAATGAAACTACCAAGCTCTTTTTCTTAAGCTATAGAAAGAAAAGAAAGAAAGTGAAGTCGCTTAGTCATGTTCAACTTTTTGCGACCCCATGGACTGTAGCCTACCAGGCTCCTGCATCCATGGGATTTTCCATGCAAGAATACTGGAATGGGTTGCCATTTCCTTCTCCAGGAGATCTTCCCAATAGCTTATTATAGCTAATATATATAATTACATAATTGCAATAGCTATTCATAGCTTAAAAATTCTTTTCACTTTTTACTTGTTCATTTTTTTAACATGAGTATAGTTGTATTAATGTCTGCTATATGACAAAAGTGATTCAGTTATGCACATATAATATACACTTTTTTTGTACTGTTTTCCATTATGGTTTATCACAAGATACTGCATATAGTCCCCTGGGCTATACAGTGGGGCCTTATTGCTTATCCACCCTATATACACCAGTTCGCATCTGCTAACCCCAAACTCTCACAGCGTCCCCCACCAGCCTCCTTCGGCCACCACAAGTCTATGCTCTCTGTCTGTGAGTCTGTCTCTGCTTCTTCCTTAAGTTCATTTGTGAGTGCCAAACTCTTAACCTTTGAACTTGGCATGGTCATTTTGGAAGGAGATGCAAGTCATCATTTCCAAGACTATCTGGGGGAGACGTTGGTTTCTCTCAGTGAGAGCTTAACTATCCAATTAAAAAACTTTAGCCTCAACGCTGTCCTAAATGAGGTGGAATCTCAATCACCAGTGTTTGACTGGGGCTCAGAATCCCAGGACTTCCCTGGTGGCTCAGATGGTAAAGCATCTGCTTATAACGTGGGAGATCCGGGTTCAATCCCTGGGTTGGGAAGATCTCTTAGAGAAGGAAATGGCAACTCACTCCAGTATTCTTGCCTGGAAAATCCCATGGATGGAGGAGCCTGTTAGGCTGCAGTCCATGGGGTTACAAAGAGCAGAGGCATCACTTTGCCAACAAAGGTCCACCTAGTCAGGCTATGGCTTTTCCAGTGGTCATGTATGGATGTGAGAGTTGGACTATAAAGAAAGCTGAGCACCGAAGAATTGATGCTTTTGAACTGTGGTGTTGGAGAAGACTCTTGAGAGTCCCTTGGACTACAAGGAGGTCCAACCAGTCCATCCTAAAGGAGATCAGTCCTGGGGGTTCATTGGAAAGACTGGTGTTGAAGCTGAAACTCCTATACTTTGGCCACCTGATGCGAAGAGCTGACTCATTTGAAAAGACCCTGATGCTGGGAAAGATTGAGGGCAGGAGGAGAAGGGGACGACAGAGGATGAGGTGGTTGGATGACATCACTGACTCAATGGGCAAGGGTTTGGGTGGAGTCCGGGAGTTGGTGATGGACAGGGAGGCCTGGTATGCTGCAATTCATGGGATCGAAAAGAGTCGGACACGACTGAGAGACTGAACTGAACTGAACTGATAGTATACGAGATGAAAATGCAAAGACAGAGACAGTCATGGGGCGAACTACTTTTGACAAGTTAGTGAAACTGTTAGTGGATCAGTCGTGTTACAGCCACGGACTGTAACCCGCCAGGCTTCTCTGTCCATGGAATTTTTCAGGCAAGAAAACTGGAATGGGTTGCCATTTCCTTCTCCAGGGGACCTTCCCAACCCAGGAGTTGAACCCAGATCTCCTGCATTGCACGTTCTTTACCATCTGAGCCCACAAGGACAAGTTAATTGAACCTCAAATGTTAATAATTATTGTTATAACAGGTGGCAGAATTATAAAGAATTATCCCATTTCTTTACTTATGAGCCGTGTTTAACATCACATTCATTTTATTTTTATGTTAATCATGAAAGTGAAAGTTGCTCAGCTGTGTCTGACTCTTTGCAACCTCATGGACTATACAGTCCACGGAATTCTCTAGGCCAGAACACTGGAGCAGGTAGTCATTCCCTTCTCCAGAGGATCTTCTGAACCCAGGGGTCAAATCCAGGTCTCCCAAATTGCACAGAAGAAGATATAGATTTATTGCTGCCAATGTACATTTTGAACAATGATTTTTGTTGTTCAGTCGCTGTCATGTTTGACTCTGTGTGACCCCACCCCGAGGAAGCCAGGCTTCCTTGTCTTCCACTGTCTCCAGGAGTTTGCTAGGATTCATGCCCATTGAGTCAGTGATGCTGTCTAACTATCGTATCCTCCACCTCCCTCTTCCCCTTTTGCCATCCGTCTTTCCCAGCATCAAGGTCTTTAACATCACATGACCAAAGTATAAGAGCTTCAGCTTCAGCATTAGTCCTTCCAAATCAATATTCAGGACAATAGCAATGCTCTATAATGTGAAATTATTTATTAGAATTTATTTTTTCAATTAAAGAATCATAGACTTTCAAGGTCAAAAGTATTTTTAGAGCTTGTTTTGTCCATCCATCCTTGACCTCTTAAATCCCTCTATCCACTACCGCTTCTTTGGTCCTTCTCCCTGTTGACAGGGAGTGGGTAGGGAGAGTTGTTCCTCTTTGATGAAACTGAGAGGCTCACAGAGAAAGCCAATGGCCAGCTGGCCTGGTGGATAGTGGCCCAGAAAAGGCGCACTTTCCCAGTATCAGGCACTTTCTCAGCACCCCTTTCCATTGAATCAACTCTGAATCAAGTGCCAAAGTATCAGAACTTCAGCTTCAGCATCAGTCTTTCCAATGAATATTCGGGGTTGACTTCCCTTAGGATTGACTAGTTTGATTTCCTTGCTGTTCAAGGGACTCTCAAGAGTCTACAACAACACAGTTGAAAGCATCAGTTCAGCAGTCAGCCTTCTTTATGGTCCAACTCTCACAGCTGTGCATGACTACTGGAAAAACCATAGCCTTGACTCTATAGACCCGGTATCATGTTAATTCACAAAACTATCTCAACCACGTTACCAATTTTAATCTATATATTTTCTAATGTTTTATAACATTTTTACTAGTTTCTCTATATATATTTTTTCCAGTTCAGTGAAATTCTTGATACATGTGGAAGTGGAGCTCTGGTCTGCCTACCTTGTGCTTTCAGCCGGCTCTTGTAGGGGAAGGGAGGGAAGGAAACTCACATTTATCTAGTACTTGTTACACACCATTTGGTTTCCATGTCCTATTACTTCGCTTTGACTATGAACCACAGAAAGTTATAATTATCTGTATTTAATAGATAAAAAGGGCTTCCCTGTGGCTCAGTCAGTGGTAAAGAATCTGCCTACCAATGCAGGAGAGTTGATCTTCAATCCCTGTGTCAGGAAGATCCCCTGGAGGAGGCAATGGCAACCCACTCCAGTATTCTTGCCTGGGAAATCCCACGGATAGAGGAGCCTGGGGGTCTTCCTTCCATGGGATCTCAAAAAAGAGTCAAGCACAATGGAGGGAGTAAACGGCAACAATAGATAAAGAAACAGAAGGTCAGAAAGGTTAAGGAACTTAACTAGAACCGCACAGAGACCAGCAGCTTTGTCCTCACGTCTGTGAAGTTCACTTGCTTCCTGCAGTCACATCCCTGACTATGGAGTGAAGCTGGGGGGACCCGATAGTTAGAAAGATGGGGATCCCCAGTCACCTGTGATCTGTCTGTGGCTACACACACCTCCCTGCAGTGAACCAGCCAAGTGAACAAGAGATAACCTCACAAAGAGCAGACAGCCCCTTCTGAAGCTCTGCATGTTACGCTTTCCAAATTGAAATGTGAAATATCCCACAGGCACAAGTGGCCCTCAAACTCTTGCATGTGGAGAAAGATCGATGTGACTCACCCAACCCAAGGAAAGGTGCTTTTGAGTGCAAACAACCTTCCCCAAGAAAGCAGGGGCTTCATCTATCTTCGAGAGAAAACTTCTCCCGAGATGTCTGGGTGTCTGCCTGCATGGGGCAGACCACCAACATGATGGAAAGGCACGTGATACGTCCAGGCCCCTGGCCATCCTCCTTCTGCCTCAGCGCTGCAGGCACGTGCCCATGGCCTCTTGTTCCTTCGTCATCCCCTCTCTGAAGCTCTGAGCCATTTCTGCAGATGCCTCACCCACCACTCAAACCTGCTTCCAGATGCTTCCTCGAGTTTTCACTTTCAGCTGTCAAGAGGTCTCAGTGATGCTTTCCCATTCTTTCCAGGTGGTCTCATTCCATAGTCCTTCCTGTTCATTTCAATTTTAGGGTTAAATATAGGGCCGTGTTCTACTTACTCATGAAATGTAACTTACAAGACTGCATTTCCAGAACAAGCAATATCATTTTACACTAAGCAGAACACACGGAACTACACCTTGTCCTGTGACAGCCAGAGAGCCTCTAGACCCAGCTTCAGCACATAGAAACTACGGGGGAATCAACCACCTGAGCGAAACCCTACTGGTACCATTTACAGGAGCCCCACCCGGTGCTGGCACCCCTCCTCCCTTCTCCATCCTCCTTTTCCTTTGGGGCACTTAGCACATGGTTTTGGTGCTGACGGATGCTCACCTGTATACCCAACGGCATCCTGGTGGCTCAAGGGTGAAGAATCTGCCTGCCAATGCAGGAGATGTGGGTTTGATCCCTGGGTCGGGAAGATCCCCTGGAGGAGGAAATGGCAACCCACTCCAGTAGTTTTGCTTGGAGAATCCCATGGACAGAGGAGCCCGGAGTCACAGGGTCAGACATGACTGAAGCGGCTGAGCAGGCCTGGCAACATCGCTCTTTGAAGGCTGAAACCGCTGTGTCCCCAGCATCGATTACCTAATAAACCTTCATTAAAAAAAATGTCTGCGGGAAGAATGAATAGGCTTAGGAGCTGCCCCTGAGTTAAATGTTTATAAATTGTAATTTCTTTCAACCGTATACTCATTGGGCACTTTTGAACTTAGGGCAAATTGATTTTTAAAGCAGTTCCTTCAGGTCATGTTAATAGATGAGAGAGTGAGTAGGGCCAAGATAAGAAAGACCAGCCCCGAGGAAGAAGGGACAGGCATGGACCAGGTAGGAGCTGATTCAGTGAGGGTTCCTGGCGTCAGAGAGTGCGTGTGTGCCAAGTCACTTCAGTTGTGTCTGACCCTTTGCGTCCCTATGGACCTGTAGCCCACCAGGCTCCTCTGTCCATGGGATTCTCCAGGCAAGATACTGGAGTGGGTTGCCGTGTCTTCCTCTAGGGGATCTTCCCGACCCCGAGACTGAACTCACATCTCTTATGTCTCCTGCATTGGCAGGTGGGTTCTTTATCACTGGGAAGTGCAGGCAGAGACCAAAGGCCAAAACAGAAATCTGCCCTGTGGTCTGGACCAGCACCGAAGGTGGTCCTGCTGTGACTCAGCGTTAGGATCAAAGGGTCCCCAAAACTGATCGTGGGTGAAGAAGACCCATGGGGTAGTTTTCAAGGTGGGATGCCCTCAGGTCACTGCATCCGTTGGCTCAGCAAAGGGAGGTGAGAAGAGGAGCTGCTTGTTTGCTGTGGGGGCACGTGCCAACAACTCCACAGCTGGGGCTAGCTCTTAAAGAAGAGATGTAAAGAAGGTGATGCAGACAGGAAGGGAGCCAGCGAGAGGCTGGGCCATCAACCCCAAGGGTGCAAGCTGGGGGCACAGGTTAACAGATCAATTTCACTAGTGAAAAACCATTTCAGACATTCACTGAGTTACTCAGCAAAGCCTAAGCTACTGAGCCAGTATGGTTAGCAGACATTTGGGTCTCCGTCCATCAGTGTGGGCACTCCTGATTAGAAAGGGAGCAATGTGTAGGTGATAGATTAACACCACACACACACACACATAAAATCACACTTTGTATACTCAAGTATGTTCAGGTGCCTTCCAGATGCCATAAATTAACAGGGGCAAAACTTCAGGTTGGCTTGGGGTCTTCTCTGGTGGTCCAGTGGTTAAGACTCTGTGCTGCCAGTACAGGGGGCTCATGTTCGATCCCTGGTCAGAGAACTAGATCCCACATGCAGTGCAGCCAAAAAAAAAAAAAAGAAAAAAAAATATATAATGGACTTCCCTGGCAGTCCAGCGGTTAGACTCTGCTCTTCCACTGTGGGGCACAGGTTCGATCTCTGGTCAGGGAACTAAGATTCCACAGGCCATGCAGCATCCCCGCCCCCAAAATCCCAAAATTTCAGGTTGGCTTGACTGCTTGAGATCTTGCCCTCATTTCCACATCTTCGGGAAGTGAGGCTCTGCCGCTCAGTGTGTCCATGAGAAGGCGCGGTTGGCCACTCAGCAGAGCTCTGCACCGCGTGGTCCTCGGTAAGACTGAGACCCAGAAAGGTGTCCTCAGCCCGAGAAACGCCTGTAGCTCTTCCTCCAGCTCCTGGAACAACCTAGGAAGGAGTCACTAAAATGTTGAGTATTTTTTCCTTCAACTCTGCGTTTGTTGGTTGAGCCATATGTGGTTTGATTTAGAAACAAAGAAGGCAGGCAGTGTTCCTGACACCCTGACTCTGAAGGAGCAGGAGCGTATTCGTGACACACCCCTTATCTAATTTAATTCCTGAAGCCAAGCTGCGGGCTTGAGAGTAAGTTTCCCCACTCTAAAGAGGGCAAAACTGAGGCCCTGAGCGGTTAAGAAATCTGCTTATCACCACACAGCTAGGAAACCAGGACTTGCCTCTGCCTGATTCTAGTGGGAGTGTTTTCTTTCCTTCCCAAGCTGACTTTTCTATCAAGCGGCAAAAAGCTGTTTAAACATGAGAATAGACATATACTTAGGCCACAAAGAGTTACTAAGACACAGAAAAGAAGCAAGGGAGCATATTTCCATTTTATTGCCACTTCTGTCCATTTCAAATCTCTTGTCTTTTACATTCTAGGGTTTTGACCCCTAGTCCTACTGAAGTAATAACTGGTGAGTCTTCATTGTTTAATTAGAAATATGGCACCATTATTCAAAGAGTTGTCATTACCTAAGCTGTATCAGTCGAAGAACAGTCTAAATACACTGAGAAAAAATTCATGACCCATCTCTTTCATTTAATTGTATTTATTTTCACATTTCTAAAAATACTCACTCTGCAAACAGCTTCTGGGCACAAATTCAAAGCTATAAATCCTCCAAGCCGATGGCACACTCCTCTGCTTCCTCATTTAGGCAATACCCCAAAGGCACTGCAGCTTCTCTGGTTTCCTAAACACTGTGCTCAAAGCCGATCGTGGACGGCTCCGGCCCTGACCCTGGTAGCCACCTGGCTAGGCTTTCAGAAAACCTGGTCTAGACGGAGGGGAGAGAGAACTTCCAGACCACGCATCAGGAAGTTGAAATGTTTACAAAAACAACACTTAACACTTATTCAACATTTTGTGTCCGTGAGCTTAACTCATTTCTCTGTAACACTTCTAATCAACCCATTTCACAGATGAGGACACAGGCCCAGAGTTACTAAGGAAACAGAAGAAAGGATTCCTGGGGTGACTATGCAGGTCAGGAATGGGTTCTGGAGAAGATTTCCTGAGCTGAGTCCTAAGGAAGGAGTGAGCGTTGCCAGGCAACCAGAGGGAGGGAGAGTTTACACGTAGAAACAAAGGAATCGTAAGGAGAAAAAGCTGCCTGCCCGTAAATCTTCTGGAAGTTGCTTTTATTAACCTAGTGGGTAGGGGATGAAAACCCAGAGTGGCCAAGAGCGCTGAAACAAAGAGGAGAAACAGAGAGATGGGGAATATTCTGAAAGAAAAAAGTCAGCCGTACTTGCTGAATTCGATTCAGAAGCAGAAGACGAAGAGGAGCTGAAAGGCTGGCAGGGGTCTGGAGGGACAAGGGAGGCGGGATGAGGAGTTAGACAGGGCACAGAAAGTGGCCACACCCATGCACCTCTTGGAGATGCCCAGGGGCAGCTACCCACAGGAGTGGAAGCTGGTAGAAGGTTGGACTCTGGAGGTAAAAGAGATTGACGAGTGGGCGGCAGCAGTGGGAGCCGACATCCACAGACCACGCTTCCTGCACTCTCAGGAGCACCTGAGGATCTCGTGAGAAATCAAGACAGCAATTCAGTGGCCCTGGAGCGAGACCCGAGATACAGCGTTTCTTACAAGCTCCCAGGTACTGCTAATGCTGCCGGTCCACAGACCACATTGTAAGCAGCAAGGTCCTAGACTGTCCCAGCCCCCAAGAGAGACTATTCAGAGGAAAAAGCAGCCGATCGCCAGTATATACCTACAGGAACATCAATATTGAAAGGGGGCTTTGGTCTCAGAAGTCAGCCATGCAAGAGTTTTCACAAAAGCTGTGGCCCGCATCGCTGAAAGGAGCCAAAGGGCAAAGTCTGCCCCTCGGGTTTAGCAGATGACACAGCACAGAGACCCCCCTCTGACTGTCGGCAGGTGGTCTTACCAGTCGGCTGAGACCGAGGTCCCCGGGTGATAACCGGGTCTGGTCTGTATCACAGGCCGAGTGCTAACCCAGGGCCTGACACATAACAGGCAGAACAGGCTATGTCACGCCCCAATCTCACGGACTGAAGTCCTCAGCCTCAGCGCCCCAGAATGGGGCTGTGTGCAGAGACGAGACAGGTTCTTTCAAGAAGTCTTCAAGATAAGACAAATTGGGCCTCATCCTGTAAGACCCATGTCCATATAAGAGGGGGAATTTGAACACAGGGACACAATACACAGGCTTCCCGGGTGGCACAGCGGTTACAAATCCGCCTGCCAGTGCGGGAGACGAGGGTTGATCCCTGGGTCAAGAAGCGCCCCTGCAGAAGGAAAGGGCAACCCACGGCACTCCAATATTCATGCCTGGAAAATCCCACAGGCAGAGGAGCCCGGTGTGCTGCAGTCCACGGGATCACAAAGAATCAGATGCGAAGGAAAAGCAACAATGCAACACGCAGGGAAAGACTGCGTGAGGACCCGGCGAGAAGGTGGCCATCTGCAAGCTGAGCAGAGAGGCCTCAGAAGAAGCCAACCCCCAACCCACCACCACCTCCATCTCAGGCTTCCAGCTTCCAGAAGAGGGAACAAATACATTTCCATTGTTGGAGCGCCCCGTCTGTGGTATTTTGTGACGGCAGCCCAGCTAACACAGTTGGTGCTGAGCGATGACTCGGTGAGACCTGAAGAGGTATGCCCTGGTGCCCTTCAACACTTGGAAATCCCGCAGCCCGCTTCACCGGCCTCCGCTGGCTCCAGCGTAGCAGGGAGTTCTCGGTATCTCCTCCACGGAGGACCCCCTGCCCCAGGCTTCCACGACCCCTCCATGAAACGGCACAGGCCGTGGCACAGAAATACAAGCGGCCAGAAGTGGAGCTGCAGAACCCCGAAAGGAGAGGAGCAAAGGCAGGCAGCTGGTGAGATTGCCCTTCAGACGGCGTCTCCTCCTGAGGCACCAAGGGCCTGACAAGTCTCAAGGCAGAGGGGACGCTGGGCCTTTGCCTTGTTGCCCAAGGCGACTGGCTTGCTTATTCAAGACCGAGGTCTCTTTTGCAGTGACTATCAGATCCCACTGACTTTTCCCTATGTTTCAGTCAAATGGTAATTGACTAGTAATGGGAGGTCATGCCCAGTAAACTGGCCAAATCACACACCCCAGATTCACAACCAACAGGATCTGAACACCTCAAACACTGCATACTCCCGACTCAGCCAATATCTCTAAAGCTGCCCAGTGGTTAAGTGGTTCCCTCACGTGGCAGAACCCCTGGAGCCCCCCAAAAGCACAAACACTCTAAACAAATGGAATTCTTGCGTTTAAATGTTCAAACAAGCCCCGTTAGAATACAATTCAAAAATATCCCTTTGAAATAATTTACTTGGGAAAACCAAGTATTCTATGAAGGTGACTGTTAGCTGCATGCGGAGAAGGCATTCCAAAGCATCCTTGGGTAAATAACGACTGACTTAGGACACCGAGGCACTTTCTTCTTTTCCCAAATGCCTGGCATCTAGCAGGGCTCCTTTCTCAAAAGGCACATCACTAAACCATAAAAATGACCACTGAAGCATTTATGTCCAATTTGTAGAGATAAAGATACTTAGTACAGAGAAGCTTAAGCAATGAACCCCCGTAACCGCACATAATAAAGGGAGAGGGAACAATTTTTCTAAAGCAAAATTACCCATTTTATTTCATTCCATCAGCTGAGAATCATTGCTCTATTGCCAAGTCTCCCTGGTGGCTCAGACGGTAAGGAATCTGCCTGCAGTGTGGGAGACCTGGGTTTGATCTCTGGGTTGGGAAGATCCTTGGAGAAGGAAGTGGCTACCCACTCCATATTCTTGCCTGGAGAATCCGATGAACTGAAGAGCTTGGCAGGCTACAGCCCATGGGGTCACAAAAGATTCGGACACAACTCAGTGACTAAACAGCAAGAAGGACAACAAATTCAGTATTTTATTTTTAAAAATATCACAAAATAAAAGAACAAACAGTATTACTTAATGTGCTGTCCAGCGTGCAGTCGAGTCCAACTCTACGACCCCATGGACTGTAGCCCGCCAGGCTCCTCTGTCCATGGGATTCTCCAGGCAGGAACACTGCAGACGGTTGCCATGCCCTCCTCCAGGAGATCTTTCCCACCCAGGAAACGAATCTGGGTCTCCCGCACTGCAGGCAGATTCTTTCCATCTGAGCCACCAGGGAAGCCCACAAGCTCTGTGTACAGATGCTTTTATCGGTACCAAATACAGGGCAATCATCTCCGTTTCTCCTGCATCCAAAGCCTGCAAGTTTTCTCCTATCAGCACCTTCTCATAAGGAGTTCTTCTTCCTTCTGAGGTTACTTGTGTTGTTCATTTCATATTGATTTACCTGAACACTGGGCAGGCACCAGATTAGACCCAGAAATCTAACCCCAGCATCAAGCTGGTGACCTCTCAATGCACCTTCCCTGGGGTCTAAAGCTACCTTTTTTTTTCATCCATCCAGTCCCCTGTGCTGTGTTAATCAATAGCCCCTAAATCCAGTTCAAAGAAGACCATTGTCTGGGATCTAAATTGCTCAGTGCATAATCGTTTCAAACCTCTGTTTACCTGCAAATTTCAGGAAGAGATCAGCCTCTTTTATGAACTGTTGTCTCTATGATCAAAGCAAATCATTCAGCCTCATCATCAAAGAGCTGCAAACTCCCATCTGGCCTCCTTTCCCAACGTGTAACAACTCCTACTATGAAGTCATAATTAAAAAATAGTTCACTCAAGAATTCTGATTATAATAAATGAAGGACCTTATCGCCGGCAGGCTGTGAACAAAGAGGGCCAGTATAAGCTTCCATCTTATGAGAAATTATGGTGACCGTAAGTGCCACGATTGTGCAGGTCAAGATGCTACAACCTGCTAATTGGCCCTAGAAATCTTGGGATCGCCCAGCACAACCCAGAGAGAAAGGGGAAGGAGAAGGCAAGATGGAGAGGGACCGAGGAGCTGAGAAACATGCCGCAAGCCTTTGAAGTCTCCCCAGCAGTGCCTGCCAACAGGAGAACTGAGACCTCGTAAACAGACGCATCACTTGGTGACACCCCCATGTCTGGGGCAGTTTAGTGAATGATGTCTGCAGCTGACACAATACGCAAAGCAAACCTCATGTGTCTCAGGCTGATACCATTCAGCAGCTGGAGAGATCTCGGGTCCCATGGGCCTTTTGAAAGTGACTTGTTATAAAGGGCCGGGGCAGAGGACGGGGACACAAGACCACTTAGCTCAGCTTCTCCAAAGGGGGAGAGGTCAAACACTAAGACATTTTGGCAAAACACAGTAAATCATCCAGCTCACCAGGAAAATAACAGCCAGCCATCCTTGGAGATACTGACGGAGCCCGCAATGTGCAGAAGACACTTGCTTAAAGGCAATCGAGGCCAAGACCTCTGAAGCTCAGCTTGTGCAAGGGGACGTGGGACAGCGCTGGAGAAAGTGCCGCCATCTGAATGTTCTGTGTCTTCTGTGTGGCTTGGAGCTACTGAGCATGTTTGAAAAAGTCAGGTGGGCGCTTTAGCTGGGAGGTGAGCACTGAGGGTACTGTCCTGCGATGCCATCCTGTAGAAACGTATTCACTGCAACTTCCCCAACCAAGAGCTCTTCGGGGGTCATGGCACAGATGACCTGGCTATCAGGCTCATTTTTCTCTGCTAATCTTCAAGCTGGTCCAGTTCTTACCCAGCAGACGTGGTGCGGGGTATAAGAGTGGTGGGGGATGAATGTATGTGGCGATTGAGGAATATGGATATGGAGTAGGAGGGATAGGGAAATTCACTCTCCTTGTGCAAGTTGGGAAAGTGGGGGCCTGGAAAGCACTAATGATCAGCCGTTAGCACATATAGTAAGAGCATCCTAATAACCTGTATTGAAGGTTGCATATGCAGACACTGGGAAAGCTTTACAAACGCTATTTTCATATGTACCTTCAAGTGGTGGAGGATGTGTAGGGTGTACTGTTTAGTTGCTGAGTCATGTCTGATTCTTTGTGACCCCATGGACTGTAGCTCACCAGGCGCCTCTGTCCATGGGATTCTCCAGGCAAGAATACTGGAGTGGGTGGTCACACCCTCCTCCAGGGGATCTTCCCAATCCAGAGATCGAATCTATGTCTCCTGCATTGGCAAGTGGATTCTTTTTTCACTCTCCTTGTGCAAGTTGGGAAAGTGGGGGCCTGGAAAGCACTAATGATCAGCCGTTAGCACATATAGTAAGAGCATCCTAATAACCTGTATTGAAGGTTGCATATGCAGACACTGGGAAAGCTTTACAAACGCTATTTTCATATGTACCTTCAAGTGGTGGAGGATGTGTAGGGTGTACTGTTTAGTTGCTGAGTCATGTCTGATTCTTTGTAACCCCATGGACTGTAGCTCACCAGGCGCCTCTGTCCATGGGATTCTCCAGGCAAGAATACTGGAGTGGGTGGTCACACCCTCCTCCAGGGGATCTTCCCAATCCAGAGATCGAATCTATGTCTCGTGCATTGGCAAGTGGATTCTTTACCACTGAGCCACCAGGGAAGCCCAGTGTACCCTCAAGTAGGTGCTATGTACTTAGTAACTCAAGCCTTTTGTGGCAGCAGAGACTAAGCTTAGGACTTTCACTCTTGTTCAGCCTAAAAAGAGCTCAGAAAGTACTTTAAGATTTACATCAAATATATAAATGGTGCCCAGATTGATGAATAAATAAATGAGTAGTAGCTTCACTTTGGAGAAGCCCCAGATTCTTTTATTACTGCTGGTGTTCAGTTGCTAAGCCATACCTGACTCCTTGAGACCCCATGGACTGAAGCACAGCAGGCTTCCATGTGCTCCACTGTCTCCCAGAGTTAGCTCAAATTCATCCATTGAGTCGATGATGCGATCTAATCATTTCTTCCTCTATCACCATCTTCTCCTTTTCCTTCAGTTCTTCCCAGACCTTCAGTTCTTTCCCAGACCAATGCTCTGAGCCATATAATTCTTTCTTTTATACGAGGTAAAGTCTATGTGACAAAAAATAAACCATTGCTGCTCTTCTATTAGTAATTAATGATAAATAGGCCCATTGTTAACAATTAATGAAACAAAATATTAAGCAAATATTAAGAAAACCAGGGCTATATAAATATAATGTAGAATTTTAGCAATGATTTGCAAATAATAAGCTATTATTAACATGTAGCAATAGGTTAAAGGCAAGAATATGTATGCCATTTGAATAAATGGTACAAAGACACTTTATAAAATTTGTGACCAACTTCTATTTAAAAAATTCAGGTAGGAATATAAGAAAAGCTGCTAACCATGAAAAATATATATATTTCACAGTAATAGCTGACAATCACTTGAAGATAAAATAGCGACATTAAGAACCAAAAAAACAAGCTTTATATCATTATTCATTGTTTGAGAAATTCTGATGAAAGGAAAAAGTTAAAAGCAAAGTTAAATACTGAAAAGAGAAAAAAAATTTTCTTTATAACTCATGTTCTTATAGATCTAGAAAATCCAAAGGAATGAAGTAGATAATCTAGAAAATCCAAAGGAATGAGGTAGATACTATCAATTCTTAATAAAATAACAGGAGTTTAAATCTAAAATAGACAAATGTTGTCGTTCAGTCTCCCAGTCGTATCCAACTCTTTGTGACCCCATGGACTGCAGCACGCCAAGCCCCCCATCCCTCACCATCTACCCAAAGTTTGTCCAAGTTCACATCCACTGCATTGGTGATGCCATCCAGCCATCTCATCCTCTGATGCCCTCTTCTCCTTCTGCCCTCAATCTTTCCCAGCATCAGGGAATTTTCCAATGAATCAGCTGTTCGCATCAGATGACCAAAATACTGGAGCATTAGCTTCAGCATCAGTCTTTCCAGTAAATATTCAAGCTTGATCTCCCTGAAGATCGACTGGTTTGATCTCTTTGCCGCCCAAGAGACTTTCAGGAGTCTGCTCCAGCACCACATTTGATTCAAAGGCATCAATTTTTTGGCATTCTGTCTTCCTTATGGTCCACAGCTGTACATGACCACTGGGAAGATCATAGCCTTGACTATATGGACTTTTGTCAGCAGAGTGATGTCTCTGCTTTTCAACACACTGTCTACGTTTATCATAGCTTTCCTGCCAAGAAGCAATTGCCTTTTGATTTCACGGCTGTGTCACCATCCACAGCGATTTTAGAGTCCAAGAAGAGGAAACCTGTCTCTACTTCCACCTTTTCCCTTTCTATTTGCTGTGAAGTGATGGGGCCAGATGCCATGATATTAGGGTTTTTTTTTCCAATATTTAGTTTTAAGCCGGTTCTTTCACTCTCCTCCTTCACCCTTATCAAGAGGCTCTAATTCTTCTTTGCGTTTTGCCATTAGAGTGGTACCATCCTCATATCTGAGGTTGTTGGTGTTTCTCGTGCCTATCTTGATTCCAGCTTGTAACTCATCCAGCCCGGCATCTCTCATGATGTGCTCAGGGTACAGGTTAAACAAAAGAGTGGCAGCAGACGGCCCTGTCATAGTCTTTTCTCAATCTTGAACCAAACAGGTGTTCCCCACAGGGTTCTAACTGCTGCTGATTGACCCGCATACAGGTTTCTTCGGAGACAGGTAAGATGGTCTGGTATTCCCACCACTTTAAGAGCTTTCTACAGTTTGCTATGATCCACACAGTCACAGACTTTAGCATAGTCAATGAAACAGAGGTAGAAGTTTTTCTGGAATTCCCTGCTTTCTCAATAGTCCAGCAAATGTTGGCAATTTGATTTCTGGCTCCTCTCCCTTTTCTAAACCCAGCTTGGACACCTGGAAGTTCATGGTTCACATAATGCTGAAGCTTAGCATGCAAGATTTTAATTGTGACCCTTCTAGCATGGGAGATGAGAACGCATTCTTCAGTACCACCATCTGATAGCTTACAGTGAATGATGTCAGATTCACAGTCTCTGAAGATTTACCTTCTGGATCAGGGACCAGACTTAATCACTCAGAGCTTTTGCGGCAGAAGTATATTAGAGTGAAAAAGGTCAGAGAAAGATTCTGACATAGACATCAGAAGAGGGACGGAGAGTGACCCCCTTGCTCGTCTTATCAAGGCCTTATGTACTTTTACCAGGCCCCACTCCGACAAACAGACATCTTAAATCAACAAGATTAGAACTAACAACAGAAAGGTCTTACCACACCTAGTGATCAATGCAAAGAAACAGAGGAAAAGAACAGAATGGGAAAGACTAGAGACCTCTTCAAGAAAATTAGAGATACCAAGGGAGCATTTTATGCAAAGATGGGCTCAATAAAGGACAGAAATGGTAGGGACCTAACAGAAGCAGAAGATATTAAGAAGAGGTGGCAAGAATACACAGAAGAACTGTACAAAAAAAGATCTTCACAACACAGATAATCACGATGGTGTGATCACTCACCTAGAGCCAGACATCCAGGAATGTGAAGTCAAGTGGGCCTTAGAAGGCATCACTACAAAATTAGTGGAGGTGATGGAATTTCAGTTGAGCTATTTCAAATCCTGAAAGACGATGCTGTGAAAGTGCTGCACTCAATATGCCAGCAAATTTGGAAAACTCAGCAGTGGCCACAGGACTGGAAAAGGTCAGTTTTCATTCCAATCCCAAAGAAAGGCATTGCCAAAGAATGCTCAAAGTGAAGTGAAGTCGCTCAGTCGTGTCCGACTCTTTGCAACCCCACGGACTGTAGCCTACCAGGCTCCTCTGTCCATGGGATTTTCCAGGCAATACTGGAGTGGATTACCATTTCCTTCTCCAGGGGATCTTCTCAACCCAGGGATTGAACCCAGTTCACCCACATTGTAGACAGACGCTTTACCATCTGAGCCACCAGGGAACTACCACACAACTGCACTCATCTCACATGCTAGTAAAGTAATGCTCAAAATTCTCCAAGCCAGGCTTCAGCAATACGTGAACCGTGAATTTGCAGATGTTCAAGACGGTTTTAGAAAAGGCAGAGGAACCAAAGATCAAATTGCCAACATCCACTGGATCATTGAAAAAGCAAGACAGTTCCAGAAAATCATCTATTTCTGCTTTATTGACTATGCCAAAACCTTTGACTGTGTGGATCACAAGAAACTGTGGAAAATTCTTCAAGAGATGGGAATACCAGACCACTTGACCTGCCTCTTGAGAAACCTCTATGCAGGTCAGGAAGCAACAGTTAGAACTGGACATGGAACAAAAGACTGGTTCCAAATAGGAAAAGGAGTACGTCAAGGCTGTATATTGTCACCCTGCTTATTTAACTTCTATACAGAGTACCTCACGAGAAATGCTGGGCTGGAAGAAGTACAAGCTGGAATCAATATTGCTGGGAGAAATATCAATAACCTCAGATATGCACATGATACCACCTATGGCAGAAAGTGAAGAGGAACTAAAAAGCCTCCTGATGGAAATGAAAGAGGAGAGCGAAAAAGTTGGCTTAAAGCTCAACATTCAGAAAACAAAGATTATGGCATCTGGCCCCATCGCTTCATGGCAAATAAATGGGGAAACAGTGAAAACAGCATCAGACTTTTTCTTTCCTTAGGCTCCCAAATCACTGCAGATGGTGACTGCAGCCATGAAATTAAAAGACGCTTACTTCTTGGAAGGAAAGTTATGACCAACCTAGACAGCATATTAAAAAGCAGAAACATCACTTTGCCAACAAAGTTCCATCTAATCAAGGCTATGGTTTTTCCAGTGGTCATGTATGGATGTGAGAGTTGGACTGTGAAAAAAGCTGAGCGCCGAAGAATTGATGGTTTTGAACTGTGGTGTTGGAGAAGACTCTTAAGAGTCCCTTGGACTGTAAGGAGGTCCAACCAGTCCATCCTAAAGGAGATCAGTCCTGGGTGTTCTTTGGAAAGACTGGTGTTGAAACGGAAACTCCAATACTTTGGCCACCTGATGCGAAGAGTTGACTCATTTGAAAAGATCCTGATGCTGGAAGAGATTGAGGGCAGGAGGAGAAGGGGACAACAGAAGATGAGATGGCTGGATGGCATCACCGACTCAATGGACATGGGTTTGGGTGGACTCTGGAATTGGTGATGGACAGGGAGGCCTGGCGTGCTGCAGTTCATGGGGTTGCAAAGAGTCAGATACGACTGAACTATTGAACTGAACTGAATACATCATATACTAATACATGGTAAATAATTCATCAGAAGTCAAACTCCCATAAAAGCTAGGAGTTTTCAGTGAATGAAGCTAGGACAATCAGCTAACAATTTGATACACTATATCTTTAGATTATTATATAATTCAAAGGCCATTTCTGGTGAATTAGAGAATATAACATTTATAAGTAAAAATTAAAAGAGTATTCCATTTAATTCCCTTGTTTTTGAGGGAGAAAGTTTTTGATTCTCAGGAATGATAAAATAATTTGTAGAGAGAAAGATGGACAGACAGATGCTGGTACAGTATACAGAAAAACACCCAGCCTGATGGATTTATACTTGCATTATACCCAGGATTTACATTTTGAAAATCTCTTGTGCAAACAATTGTGTGGCAATTGAAATTTTTGTGAGTAAAAACAAAAATATAATGATAACCAGAAGACTAATAATTATAAGAAAATAACTGAACAAATATGAGAAGCAAATAAGCAAAGCATAATGACTCTTATAGGTTAGTTAGCAAAGGAAAGAAAAATTTACCAAAAAGGGAAATGTGATCAGCAAATAAAGTATAAGAAAATGTTCAACCTCAATATACATTATAAGATACTGTTTTTTCTGATAGGCCATTTTATATGTGTTTGCCTTTAAAAGAAAACAAACAAAAAAAACCCTAAAAAATCCTCATGCAAGAGTGAGGTAAAACAGACACCCTCATATATTATTAATTGCAATTTAAATCTATAGCTTTAGAAAGGAACAAAGCAATTTGTAGAAGAACTTTTAAATGCTTATTTGCATACTTTGACCCAGGAATTCCTCTTCTGGGAATCTATCTTAATAATTCTAGATGTAGAAAATGCTCTGTGAATGAAGATGGTAAATGCTGATGCTGAGGTGTATATTGTCTTTGTCTTAGTTGCTCTGCTGTGTCGAACTTTCTGCACCCCGTGGACTGTAGCCCACCAGGCTCCTCTGTCCATGGGACTTTCCAGGCAATGATACTGGAGTGGGTTGCCATTTTCTTCTCCAGTGAAAAATAACAGTTCTTCAATTTCAGAAGAATGTGTAATGGGTTGAATTATACCTCTGGAAAAGTCATATTCCAGTCCTCACTTCCACTACCTGTGAACCATACCTTCTTTCACTTTAGTTTGCAATAAGGTCTTTACAGATGTAATCAAGTTAAGGTCTTGTTTAGTCGCCAAGTGGTATCCGAGTCTTTGCAACCCCATGGACTGCAGCATGCCAGGCTCCTCTGGAGTTTGTTTAAATTCATGTCCATTGAGTAGGTGATGCTATCGAACCATCTCATTCTATTCTGCCCCCTTCTCTCTTTGCCTTCAATCTTTCCCAGCATCAGAGTCTTTTCCAATGAGTCAGCTCTTTGCATCAGACAAAGTATTGGAGCTTCAGCATCAGTCATTCCAATAAAAATTCAAGGTTGATTCCTTCTAGGATGGACTGGTTTGATCTCCTTGCAGTCCAAGGGACTCTCAAGAGTCTTCAGCACCACAATTTAAAGGCATCAATTCTCCAGCATCATCAAGTTAAGATGAGGTGAAACTAAGTTGGAATAGATCTTAATCCAATATGCCTGGTGTCCCTATGAGCAGAAGAGATACAGAGCCACACTGGAAGAATGTCCTGTGAAGATACAGAGATTGGAGTAAGGCACGTACAAGCAAGGGATGCCAAGAATTGCTGACAATACCAAAAGCTAGGAGAGAGCCATGGACCAGATTCTCCCCAACTAGAGACTTCATGAACAGCATGGCCCTACTGATGCCTTGATCTTGGACTTGAACAGTCAAATAGCAATATGTTTTATAATTTTCTAGAGTTTTTTATTTTGTTTATTGAAAACACAGCCATAATTAATTATCATAGGTGGTTGAGACTAATCAAGACACCCTAAGCTTTGGGCTTGAGTTGTCTTTTATAAGGTCCTTGGCCCTCAAGTTGAAAACCTGAACAGAATTGGATTTCTGTTTACAAAGAGGGTTGAATGTTAGGTAGACAACTAAAAACTGTCTGCTATCCTATTCCTGGTGGCACTCCAGACTTGACAGAAGCTGTGAAGAGGTGGGATGGAAAAGGTGCTTTAATTAAAGTGGAGAAGAAATGATATATTTCTTGAACAATACCACTGAAAGGCTTTACTGGTAAAGCTCAACATTAGTATGTGACAAGCTGATCACCTAAGAGTGAATCTTAAATAACCAAGAGACTAATTTTCTTCTTAGTAAGCTGAATACTAGAAAAGCTCTTACAGTTCTTCCTTATACAGACAGGATTTAATCAATCACAAAAGGTCACAAAGTCCAGTAGTATATATTCACAATTCAGTTGGGTAACCTATGATATACCTGTTATTTAAACATGCAGTCATTCATATTTCTTGCTCAATATTGGGTTGGGAGTTCATGTTACAGGACTAAACAAAAAAATGGCATAATCCCAACCCTCAAATATCCTGTAGTCACGTTGGAGAAAGTGAAAGCGTTAGTCCTTCAGTTGTGTCTGACTCTTTGTGACCCTCGTGGACTGGAGACCACTAGGCTCCTCTGTTCATGAAATTCTCTAGGCAAGAATACCAAAGTGGGTGGCCATTCCCTTCTCCAGGAGAGCTTCCCGACCCAGGGATCGAACCCGGGTCTCCTGCATTGCAGGCAGATTCTTTACAGTCTGAGACAGTACTCACTCCTATCCTAGAAACCAACTTTAAACAAAGCATGGTACATAATATATAATTATGATTGTGATTGTGAGCACATAAGGAAGACAACAGGCGCTGTGAGAGTACAAAATGAAGAAAAGGAGTCTAGCGTGGGGAGCCTGAAAAGTGATATTTGAACTGCCCTATTTAAGATGATGTTAAAACTGATTCAACAGAAAGGAGGAACTTGCCAAGCCAACTGGAAAATGGAAGTGATTTGACTTTCCTGAATAGAAGGAGCACCTTGGGCAGAGTTTCCAAGCCTAGACCTGTTCTGGCTGATTTGACTGATAGGAGGAGGCCAGTGTAACTGGCGTGCGATAAGCAATGTGGAAAGAGTGTGAGAGACGAGGCTGGAAGTGCACGCTAATGTTAGTGTTGGTCACTCAGCCGTGTCCGACTCTTTGTGACTCCATGGACTGTAACACCCCAGGATCCTCTGTCCGTGGAATTCTCCAGGCAAGAATATTGAAATGGGTAGCCATTTCCCCCTCCAGAGGATCTTCCCAACCCAGGGATCAAACCCTGGTCTCCTGTTGCTGGCAGACTGTTTACCATCTGAGCCACCAGGGAGTCTTTTAGACAATGCTGCAAATACAGGACTTGATCCTGAGTGCAATGGGAGCCAATGAAGGACTCTAAAAAGTAGAAAAGATAGTGATGGATGCTCTAAATAGATCAGGACAGGGCAAGAGTAGATGATAGGAGATCAGGAGACAAGTGATGTCACGAGTTCTGGCCACAGGTAATGGTGGCTTTCCTCACTAGGAAGTGAGAATGTAGAGCAGAGTCGAGATACTTATGTATAACCGAGTAAATCTGGCCACACTGGAATACTGACACATGTTGAACACCAGGAAACATTGGACTACAATGATCTAATAAGGTTCTCCTTTGATCTCCTCATTTATGAATTCATTCAACACTCATTTACTATGTGCAAATATTATATTCAGACTCACCAATTCATTATCCAGCTGCATCCATCTTCAGTTGTTTCCATTCTAATGGTTATGTTTTTAAACATTTAGGGTCTCTGATGTTCATCATCTGCTTCGTCTGTCCACATAACAACCCCCTGAGATTTAATTTCTCTTCTTTATCTCTCAAATAATATTGAGTGCACTTTTAAAAGTTGTTTTCTTCCTATTCTGAAGTATTCACTCTATTTTCTTGTATAAACACTTGCAGTTTTTAGGTTTGTGGTCTCTTTCATAATCTGGGCCTTCTTCAGATATTTAGTGAGACTTAGGAGCTCCCTTTTGTGCACTGGGCTGGGTGATAACCTTAATTAATAGCTACGTTGTCCTGTGGTATCATACATCTTGTTACAGCAAATGTTCACTCTCCCTACATTCAACCCCCATGGAATGAATACATATCCCTGAACTTTGGATGTTAGGCTTGACCATGTGACTTTTCCTGGCCAATGAGATGTTGTTACCAGGCTTAATAAAAGTAAAGACCTGCTTTAATGATTAACCTTGCTTTCTTAAAGTTTTGTCATCTCCATGAGAAACACATGCCCTAAACAGCTGCTGGTCGCAGAAGAAAGAAAATGGGAGGAAAGGTCTAAACTAAGCCTGTGGCCAGGAGCCAAGAAAAACTGAGCCCAGCTAGATCAGCTTTATGCCAGCCAGTTCTCAATCCATCACTTGAAAAAGTATCACCCCAGGCTACTGAACGAGGTTGTTGTTCTGCCACTAAGCCATGTCTGATTCTTTGAGACCCCATGAACTGCAGCATACCAGGATTCCCTGTCCTTCTCTATCTCCCAGAGTTTGCTCAAACTCATGTCCATTGAGTTGGCGATGCCATCCAACCATCTCATCCTCCGTCGTCCCCTTCTCCTCCTGCCTTCAATCTTTCCCAGCATCAGCGTCTTTTCCAATGAATCGGCTCTTCACATCAGGGCACATTATTGGAGCTTCAGCTTCAGTATCAGTCCTTCCAATGAATACTTAGGGTTGATTTCCTTTAGGATTCACTGGTTTGATCTCCTTGCTGCCCAAGGGACTTTCAAAAGTCTTCTCCAGCTCCACAGTTCAAGAGCAGCATTTCTTCGGTGCTCAGAGCTTTTTAGGATCCAACTCTCACACCCATATATGAATAAGGAGTAAATATTTATTATTCTATGTCACTATTATTTTTGTGGTGGTTTATTACACAGCAATATCTGGTTAACACATCTTATCCCTTCTTCTAAGAATTTTTCGCAGCTTCTGGCCCATAAAGAATCTTGTTTTCAAGTGCTAGTATCATTTGTTTATTAATATAGTATACTCACTGATGTTTATTTACAAGGTTATTTTTTTATCAGTTATAGGTCTTTGCTGTGAAAGAGGGATATTTCAAAGAATTCTCAGGCCACCATCTTGACTTTAGAAATCTGATCACAAGATTGAATCTCTTATAGGATTATTCTAACTGATTTAATCAGATAAGCTCTAGGAATTCTGGAGAAGTTCAGAGACTAGCAAGATCAAGCCAGTCAATTCTAAAGGAAATCAGTCCTGAATATTCATTGGAAGGACTGATGCGACACTGAAGCTCCAATACTTTGGCCACCTGATGTGAAGAGCCGACTCATTGGAAAAGACCCTGATGCTAGAAAGATTGAGGGCAGGAGGAGAAGGGAGTGACAGAGGATGAGATGGTTAGACAGCATTCCTGACTCAAAAAACATGAGTTTGAGCAAATTCCGGGAGATAGTGAAAGACAGGGCAGCCTGGCCGGCTGCAGTCCATGGGGTCACGAAGAGTCAGACACTGCTTAGAGATTGAACAGCAACAGGAGAATGGCGCTTGGAGGAGACCACGCATCCCCGGGGGCTCAGTGGGAACGAACCCACTGCAGACGCAGGAGACGCTGGCGCAATCCCTGGGTCAGGAAGGAATGCCACCTGCTCTAGTATTCCTGCCTGATAAAGCCCCGAGGACAGAGGAGCGAGGCGAGCTATAGTCCCTGGGGCTGCAGGAGTCGGACACACCTGAGCACTCAGCGCACACTCACCTGGTAATGATGTCCACATTATAGCAAAGGGCTGCTCTCCTGTGACACCAAGGCTACCACTTCTGGGCTCAGACACCATGATGACATGTCTGCTGCTGGATGGCACCACTAGAAACTCTGCTTCCGCACCTCTGCCCGCTGGATGAGCCTGACCCTGGCTTCACTGGGCTGGATCTTGCCCAGCATATGAGTCTTCACTTTGCCAGCTTCTGAACTGAAATCTCACGCAGTTGTATCTATCCAGAGCTGAAGTCACATTCCAGCAAGAAAAGCACGGAAGGTGAATTTCTGGCTTCATCTAGGAGAGGACTAAACCAATAATGTAGGACACTTCTCACACTTAGAAAGGCAGTTAAGGATGTCGACAGGCATGCCTTACAATCACTGCTTGGTTACGTTAGATATGAGAAAAAAAAAGAAAAGAAAACAAGTTTATACGGTTTAGAAGGTCACAGACTACAACTCTCAATTACAATTAATTGATCTAATATTCACAGATGTTCCTGATAGAGTCCCCATCATATAGCAGACACTCAACTAATGAGAAATTAGTGCATTTATAAATGAGACTACAAACTACTCCTATAATATAAAGCACAAATGCCATTATTCTAGACTTGTAGTCTTGTCTCTAATTCTCCAGTGAGCTGCGTGTTTTCCCCCTGTTCAAATCTTCATGTTTTACTTTCTGTTTTCACCTTTGATCTTCTGGAGGGAAGATTTCATTTCACAGGACACACTTGTCAAAGCCTTGCCAGCTGGACCTACTTAAGCCTTGCCATCGCCTAGTCCACTGGCTAACCGTCTCTTCCTGCAAATGTTCATTCCTGGTCTGCATCAAGAATTTAAAGGAGAGAAAGATCAGTGGGCCAGTGATCCTAAAAATTATAATTTGAGTAAAATAAAAATAAAAATTAAAAATCCTTTCTGATATGCCAAAATTGATACACAATAATATATAATGAGGACTTCCCAGATGACTCAGTGGTAAAAGAATCCACCTGCCTGTTCAGGAGATGCAGGTTTGATTCCTGGGTTGGGAAGATCCTCTGGAGGAAATGGCAACTGTCTCCAGTATTCTTGCCTAGAGAACCCCATGGACAGAGGAGCCTAGGGACTATAGTCCATGGGGTCGCAAAGACTCAGACACAATTAAGCAACTGAGCATACAATATGTAATAAAGTGTTTCCCCTCCCTTTCTTGTTTTCTTGAATTAGTGAAATTACACATGTGATGAAGTCATGTCCGACTCTTTGTGACCCCGTGGACTGCAGCCCACCAGGCTCCTCCGTCCATGGGATTCTCCAGGCAAGAATACTGGAGTGGGTTGCCATTTCCTTCTCCAGAAGTAAGACCCAGAGGATAGCAAATGTAAATTAATAAAGAAAAATGAAAACATAACTTTGTAGCTTTGTTAATGTAAAAATATACTTTACACTTTAAGTATTTGGAAGATTGGGCAACTTCTGAAAAAAAATTCAACATTTATTGAAAGCCCGTCGTACGCCAGGCTGTTGGCCTCTGCGGTGCGGAGGTGAGCAGCACCAATGGGGTGAAGAGAGAATGAATGCGTTCTCCTGACCCTGGCTTCACTGGGCTGGATCTTGCCCAGCATATGAGTCTTCACTTTGCCAGCTTCTGAACTGAAATCTCACGCAGTTGTATCTATCCAGAGCTGAAGTCACATTCCAGCAAGAAAAGCACGGAAGTGAATTTCTGGCTTCATCTAGGAGAGGACTAAACCAATAATGTAGGACACTTCTCACACTTAGAAAGGCAGTTAAGGATGTCGACAGGCATGCCTTACAATCACTGCTTGGTTACGTTAGATATGAGAAAAAAAAAGAAAAGAAAACAAGTTTATACGGTTTAGAAGGTCACAGACTACAACTCTCAATTACAATTAATTGATCTAATATTCACAGATGTTCCTGGTAGAGTCCCCATCATATAGCAGACACTCAACTAATGAGAAATTAGTGCATTTATAAATGAGACTACAAACTACTCCTATAATATAAAGCACAAATGCCATTATTCTAGACTTGTAGTCTTGTCTCTAATTCTCCAGTGAGCTGCGTGTTTTCCCCCTGTTCAAATCTTCATGTTTTACTTTCTGTTTTCACCTTTGATCTTCTGGAGGGAAGATTTCATTTCACAGGACACACTTGTCAAAGCCTTGCCAGCTGGACCTACTTAAGCCTTGCCATCGCCTAGTCCACTGGCTAACCGTCTCTTCCTGCAAATGTTCATTCCTGGTCTGCATCAAGAATTTAAAGGAGAGAAAGATCAGTGGGCCAGTGATCCTAAAAATTATAATTTGAGTAAAATAAAAATAAAAATTAAAAATCCTTTCTGATATGCCAAAATTGATACACAATAATATATAATGAGGACTTCCCAGATGACTCAGTGGTAAAAGAATCCACCTGCCTGTTCAGGAGATGCAGGTTTGATTCCTGGGTTGGGAAGATCCTCTGGAGGAAATGGCAACTGTCTCCAGTATTCTTGCCTAGAGAACCCCATGGACAGAGGAGCCTAGGGACTATAGTCCATGGGGTCGCAAAGACTCAGACACAATTAAGCAACTGAGCATACAATATGTAATAAAGTGTTTCCCCTCCCTTTCTTGTTTTCTTGAATTAGTGAAATTACACATGTGATGAAGTCATGTCCGACTCTTTGTGACCCCGTGGACTGCAGCCCACCAGGCTCCTCCGTCCATGGGATTCTCCAGGCAAGAATACTGGAGTGGGTTGCCATTTCCTTCTCCAGAAGTAAGACCCAGAGGATAGCAAATGTAAATTAATAAAGAAAAATGAAAACATAATTTTGTAGCTTTGTTAATGTAAAAATATACTTTACACTTTAAGTATTTGGAAGATTGGGCAACTTCTGAAAAAAAATTCAACATTTATTGAAAGCCCGTCGTACGCCAGGCTGTTGGCCTCTGCGGTGCGGAGGTGAGAAGCACCAATGGGGTGAAGAGAGAATGAAAGCGTTCGTCACTCAGTCATGCCCTCCCCTTGGCAGCCCCAAGACTGTGGGCTACTCCTCTGTCCGTGGAATTTTCCAGGTAAGAATAGGGGAGTGGGTTGCCATGCCCTCCTCCAGGAGACCTTCCTGACCCAGGGATTGAACCGGCGTCTCCCACATGCAGGCAGCTTCGTTACCATCTAAGCCAGGACTGGCTCCAAACCTGCTATATTTGCACTTGGGCTTCTTAACCAGATCGTTCTACTAAGCTCAAAATATTTCTTTACCCAAGAAAACAAATCAATATCACTCTGAAAAAAAAAAAAAAGAATTAGGAGAGAAGGAAGAAAGGGAGGATGGAAGGGAGAGACAAAATCTTAGCCTGAGTTCTCATAAATCAGAGTCTGAGACAATGGTTTGAGGGGGGGACGTTTACTTGAAAGTGTGGGCTCTGGAGGAAGAATTGAGGGAAGAAGGACTAAAACAGGAAAGGAAGGCGTCATCTTCCCTCCTTCCTCCCTGCCTGCCTTCCATTCCCTGCTGGTGACTGGATTCTTGGTCCCGTTCCCTGTTCTTCCATTCCATTCCTGCCTTCCATTCCCTGTTGACTGTCATAGGAGACCGGATTCTTGGTGCCATTCAGGAGCCTTTTAACACGTTATTGACCAGAGACGTATTAATACACCTCTTGTTACCCAAACGTTACTGACTGGAGACATATCAATATGTTTTTAGAGAGTAGTACAATTAACATCCTAGTGGGAAGTTGTTAGAGCTTAAAATTGCTCAAAGGTTCATTATACAACTTATGATGGTTGCTATCCTTCACATTGTGCTTCAATTACATTTTTGTTCCAATCTTATGTATATTATAAATGCAAGCTTATTACCATAAATTTTTCAAAAATGATGCATCCTAAAATTCTGAATGAAGATGAATTTCTGTGCAGATACTGTCTCCAATTGTCTGAATGACAGATGCTAGTATTTCAGAAGATGATAGTTCTTTAGAATATAGTTCTGATTCAGATTATAAGATTTCACAATTTTAAAAAAAGACAAAAATCTTTAAGGATTGATTCTGATAAGGAAAGTGAAAATGAAATTCAGGGTGCTGGGGAAGACTTTACAGGTGTGTGAGGTGTACCTATTAAGTGTAATAACCTGCAAAATATTAGTGACATAACAGACTTTTTGGCCGGCCAAAATAAAAATAGCCAGCCACAGGCGTTAGTTTTTGCCAAACATCCCCTGGTTAGTAATGAATTAAAAATGCAAGGAAGGAAAGAAGAGAGGAAGGAAGGAAGACGAGCTCTTGACATTTTGCTTTTGGAGTCAGAAGCATTCACAGAAGCAACACTCAAATATTGGACAGTGATGCAGTGGTAAGAAATCCACCTACCAATGTGAGACACAAGATATGTAGGTTCAATTTCTGTGTTGGGAAGATCCCCTGGAGGAGGAAACGGCAACCCACTCCAGTACTCTTGCCTGGGAGATCCCACAGACAGACGAGCCTGGTGGGCCACAATTCGTGGGGTCGGGCACAACTGAGCACACGTCACCGCGTCTTTAACTATTGGGGCTTACCCTTACTGATGATTTCATTTGCTCTCAAGAACAACCCTTGGAAGTAGGGATCGTTGCTCATAGAGCAGTGAGCTTCAAAGTGTGGGCCCTGGAGTCAGACAGCTTGGAAAGAAGCACTGGCTCCATCGCTTATTAGCTATGTGGCCTCGGGCAAATTGCTTACAGTTTTTCTCATCTGTGAAAATGGAGATAATAAAGGCACATACCTCCAAGGGCTGTTTGTTGTGAGGATTAAATGAGTTAATATTTTTAAAGTACTCAAAACGGTTCTGGCAAAGAGTAAGTTAGCTATTATAAAAGCCTGCCTTTTTTTTTCTGATGCTCTTAACTGGGCTAAAGGACAGATTTCAAATGCTTTCTGATCCATAAAATAGGAACAGCTCTTGCATTAGCAGAATTACTTTGAAACTCTTCAAAGTGTAATGTGCAAGAAACTGTCCTCAACAAGGCTACTGGGCAGCTGGGAAGCTCTGCAATGGAGGGGTGGGGCTCAGCTGGAAAGGGCGTTTGGAGCAAATGCACGCTTCACTCATCAACAGCTTCTTGTGAGATGTCTTCCCTCCATCGTTTCTCTAAAATGTAAAATCGTCATTCTGGGCAGGGTGCCAGGTTTCTCTCCCTGGGACCCAGTGAGCCAGTGTTCCCTTCTCCCTGGCCATTTGGAGCGAAAGAGAAGCCAAGATCTTGTTTCAGTCCAAATGTTCAATGTTTATGGAAATGGGTTTGGATGGTTTACAAAAGCTAACCACCCTCCCCCTTTCCACTCCAGAGGACTGATTTTAGCAATTCCGGGGTTCTCGTCCCTGTTTCCTACCCCGCTTCTTGGCAAACTGGCAAAGAAGTCTCCTCTCCTTCACGTCTCAACATCCTCGTGGATTCTACACAATCTGTGAGGCCATCAGCATGCTGAAAAAAAAAAGTATCCTTAGCTGAAGCCTGGGAGGCCACACTTAGCACAATCAGGAGTAGGGGATATTTAGAGAGCAGGTCTATGCTTTGATAATGGGGGAAGCAGTGTGGCAGCCGATCACAGAGCCTTCAGCCTTGACCGAGAGAGGAGCTGGGGAGACGGTGGGAGCAGACAAGACGGTGAGAGATGCTAAGCCATTTTCCCCACTTGGGAGGTGTATTAAATATTGGCAGACAGCAGTCACTGCAAAATGTGTATTTATTTATTTATTGGAGTGGATGTACTCAGCCATTGCCTCTTCCCTCTGGGGGCAGCCGGGAGAGACAGAAAATGAGCCTGACTCATATCTTGCTTTTACAGCTTAAACGACTCCTCTCAGAGTCCATAAACACACGTCATCTCTTATAGTCTCACCCGTGCTCACACCCACCCTCGACTCTCAACCCAAATTCCATTTAGATTCTAGAATCTCCAAACCAAAATGGACCAGTGTGTTTCCGGGCAGTGGTAGAAGTGAAACTAGAAGCTCGCTCTCTGACTCCTTCCTGCTTGTAAATTGTGTCCATCTACACACACACACACACACACACACACACACACACGCACACACGCACACACACGCACACAAGTACCCTGTACACAATTCTGAGTCAAGTAATTGCACTCTTCACTGAAAAACCATTTAAGCTTTCTGAGAATTGTGGAAATCTTCTAGATGAAGTCCTCAACCACCCAGGTCCCTCTCATTTCCCCTTCATGCTGAACTTTCTCTTCTGCCCTACGCACATTAGTTATAATTCCTCAACTATCAAGCGGGTTTCCCTTGTAGCTTACTTGGTAAAGAGTCTGCCTGCAAGGCAAAGGACTTGGGTTCGATCCCTGGGTCAGGAAGATCCCCTGGAGAAGGAAATGGCAACCCACTCCAATAGTCTTGCCTGGAGAATCCCATGGACAGAGGAGCCTGGCAGGCTACAGTCCATGGGGTCGCAAAGAGTCGGACACGACTGAGCAACTTTCCCTTGATTTCAGCTCTAGTTGTTTTCCTGTCCCTGTCTGCCTTTGCTGATTCACACAAGATTTTGTTTTCCCCCAATAGAGCATCTCTGTCTTTTGTGTTCCGTTAAATGTTAGAGCCAAGAGGTTACCCTTCAGAGTTCAACTCTCTTCATTTCCAGGTGAGATAGTAAAAAAGCCTGGAGAGAAAAGTATGTGTTTGCTCTAAGACGACTCTCCAAGTACTTACTGGATTTTGAACCCAGAGTGGAACCCTCCTAAAGGAAGACGGAGATATCTCTTAAACTCTTGTGCGTGTCTCCACCGTTTTGAAAGGGAGTGGCCTCAACGTTTGTGCAGGCTGTACAAAGCAATCTACTAATAGACACCGTTACCCACGTGAGTTAGTGAAGTCAGTCACTGGATGGGGATATGAGTTCAAAATCCACCTCAGCCCCTTTGCGGCCATGGGCGCCAAGCGTTGCCCCCATCCTGTGTGTCCAGGCCCTAACACATAAAAACTGATCATCTGCTTGTTTCTGAGACAAGCAAGGGACAGCTAAGTACTTGCTCTTCTACCCCATTCCTTTAGGCATTTACAATGTGAACAAACACTCTAGATTTCACGAAAGCCACAGAGATGTGAAAACGGTCATCACTAACGATCCTAACTCACTTATGCTCACCAGCCCTTCAAGGGCTTCGCTTCCCATCTGTAAAATGGGGGCATGGATACAGCCCTCAAAAAGTGCCGAGATCCAGAGTTACTGTAATAATTAAAACAGTTAGTATTATTTGAGGACTATTTTGCAAGGCGTGAGTAGTTGCCGGCGCTTGGGCAAAATGGGGGTGAGGGTGGTGGTTGAGTCTATGAAGGGGGAGAGAAATCTTTGTGGTGACAGAATAACTGTGTCGTGATGCTGTGGGGGATTAGGTGGATCTCACATGATAAAATGCCACAGGATTACACCCACATTGTGCCAATGTCAAGTTTCTTGTTGGATACTGTATTAGAATCATGTAAGATATAACCATTGAGGGGAAACTGAGGTGAGAATACACAAGACCTCTGTAATATTTCTGCAATGTTTGTCAATATATAATTGGGCTTCCCTGGTGACTCAGATGGTAAAGAATCCGTTTGCAGTGCAGGACACCTGAGTTCGATCCCTGGGCAGGGAAGACCCCCTGGAGGAGGGCATGGCAACCCACTCCAGAATTCTTGTCTGGAGAATCTCATGGACAAAGGAGCCTGATGGGCAACAGCCCAGGGGGTTGCAAGGAGTCAGACACCACGGAGCTACTAAGCACACACGCATATAGTTAATTTCAAAAAAACCATGAAATGAATAAAATCCATTTCCAATGAAAACACTAGACTTTAGAAAGGCTAAATAACTTGCCCGAGGTAACACAGGCATTACATGACAGAGACAAGCTTCCAGCCCTGCCTGTTGACAGCAAAGACCATGTTTTCCCACTCTGCGATGGCGCTGAACACGGCGCCAAGCGTTGCCCCCATCCTCCGTGTCCAGGCCGTAACACATAAAAACTGGTCATCTGCTTGTTTCTGAGACAAGCAAGGGACAGCTAAGTACTTGCTCTTCTATCTCGTTCCTTTAGGCATTTACATGTGAACAAACACTCTAGATTTCACAAAAGCCACAGAGATGTGAAAACGGTCATCACTAACGATCCTAATTCAAAGGGTTAAGGACACGTCAACCTCAGACCATAAGGTGTGACCTGATATATATTTGGCCCCCGTTTACCTCACCCTGGAATAATCAGCATGTTCAATTGTGATCACGCAGACTCAAGCAAACCTTACGTCTAGAGCAGGCACACTCGCTTTGGGATTTCCTCCACGCTCAGCCAGCACACAGCTGCTGAGTGCTCTGTAAATGTCCCCTCGGAGCTAGCTGGACACATTCGTCTCCAGAGCTGTTTGTGTGACCACGTGGCCCTGCCCTGCTGACTGGAGTACCATCTCTGTGCTTCTTCCCTTTTCTTCATCCCCATTTCTATTTTTCTGGTTTGCTCTTTTACACGAAGCACTGAGCTGGGCTTTGTGCAGAGTGAAGAAGTAGTTTAAGCCAAAACTCAATTAGCAGTATCCTTGCCTGGAAGAGCAGTCCAGATGAAAAGATACATACATCAAAGAACAAAGAAAAGGATAAGATATGATAGGGAAGACTTCATGGAGGAGGTGATACCAACATGGACTTAAAAGTTCATTGATCTGACTCTTTTTCCCCTGAAGGCATAAACTTGGCAGAGAGGAGGTTCTAGGTATCAGCAGTTGTTCAGTAGCTCAGCCGTGTCCGACTCTTTGCGACCCTATGGACTGCAGCATGCCAGGCTTCTCCGTCTTTTCCAGCACCGCGGGTCAAAAGGATCAGTTCTTCACCGCTCAGCCTTCTTTATCAGTATCAGCTGGAGTCTGAACAAATCCACTCCACATTCCTCTGTTTTTATCGAGTGCTAAGGACAGAATCCGTGGTCAAGTCAAAACAAGTGCAACAGTCCAAGGTACGTCTTTAAAAGTCTAAAGAACACCATGGTAGTTGTTGCTGCATTTAGTCACTCAGTCGAGTCCAGCTCTTTGCGACCCCATAAACTGTAGCCCCCCAGGCTCCTCTGTCCTTGGGATTCCCAGGCATGAATACTGGAGTGGGCTACCATTTCCTTCTCCAAACACCATGGGGAGGTTGCCAAATATTCAGTATAGATTCAGTCGTTGACAGTAAAAAAATCCTTCCCATTTTCTTCAAAAGCACAGTTGAGATAAAAACATACCAGCCTACATTCATGAACAGACGTGAGTATGGCCGCAGGCAGTTGACAGATGGCCAGGCCAACATTTCTCTTTTCCCTTGACCTGCAGAAAGCCCTGGGCCACCTGCGGTCAGTCCCCACAGTCATCCACCCAAACCTGGACACACCCAGGGCAGAAAGCTCCCGGCCGAGGCCCCCACAGGGCTTCCGCTAGGCCCCCTGCCTGCTCTTCTATTTCTCCAAGGTATTGGAGAAGTGGGACTTCCCAGGCGGCACGAGTGGTAAAGAACCCACCTACAGTGCAGGAGAACGAAGAGATGCAGGTTCCATCCCTGGGTCAGGATGATCCCCTGAAGGAGGAAATGGCAACCCACTCCAGTGTTCCTGCCTGGAGAATCCCGGGGACGGAGAGGCCTGGCAGGCTGCAGGCTACAGTCCATGGGGTTTCAAAAGGACGGACACGACTAAAGCAGCTTAGCACGCTGGAGAAAGAGCTCCAGCAGAAGTAACTCATCCTCAGAGTAGTGATGAGATCGGAGTCTCAAATTTGTGTTTTACGTAGGCAAGTAGAGAAAATGGGCTTGTGGATTCCCTTTGAGAATAGCATATCAGGCTGATCAAACTTAAGGAAAAGCGTTTGCTCTTCTAAAGCCCAACCTCTCCACCGACTTAACCTGCACTCCCAAAATTACCTCTTTCCCTCAAGGGCAGAAGCTGGTGTCCATCTGCTGAAATCATAGTATAGAAGATGTTCAGGGATGCTATTTCACCTGGATAGAATCATCTTCCAAATAGTTCAGGCTTTTGGTTATATTCATGTATTATTTTGATCATTATTTTCTCAGCATCTTTTAATTGACTGTAAATAGCTGCATAGTCCCAAGCAGTCATAGCTACAAGTTACACCTTAATGTTCCAATTCTGTGTTCTCATGCTCGTTAAAATACACACAGGCTGTTAAAATAAGGATAGGTAATTACCTCTTACCTCCTACGGTCATCTGCTTTTACCATTGGCGGATGTGCAGACCCACATTGGGAACTGCCTTCTGATGCTACAGTTCTGATTATCACAGACTGGGTTTGAATCTATAAGAAGGAAGGGATATGTTGAAGTACAGGCTCAGCCAGGAAAATACAGTGTAGCAAGATGTATGCAGTTCAAGCCTGCCAGAGAACAGCAGGAGGCACACATTCACAGGTTTCTAAATAGACATGAAAGAGCTAAGCTGATCCCTGGGGAGGCGAGTGTGTCCATTCTGGACTTGTCTTGTTCTGAGCGCTGAGTGAATTTCTGTTTGTATTTGAAGAGGAGTATTGGTTTTTCCTCTCACTTGAAAAAAGAAGATGAAAAGAATTCTACATGTCTCTTCTGTTTCAGCAGGATGGATGGAGTGTGCATTCTTCTTGAATCTCCATCAGTGTGCTTTGCTTTGCTTTTTTTTTTTTCATTTGTTGGTTTTGGGTTGTCTGTTGAAAACATTGATGGTGTTTTGTCGTCCGTATCAGAATGTATCCAAGTGACCCAAGTGTAAGGCCACTTGAATCAACTGGGAAAGAAGCAGCCAGGCAATACTACTAATGCATGAAGTCCCAAATGCAATCTTTTCTGTATTAGGGAACCAACATTTTAACTAAAGTTTGCAAAATATGCTTGAAGTCACAAATGGTATTTTCTCAAAGCATTTCTCAGAGCACTATCCTTTCCCCAGAAGAGCATGTAGGTCATAACTTTTTTTTTTAATACTTACTTTTTATTTATCAGAGCTTCCCTGATAGCTCAGTTGGTAAAGAATCCACCTGCAATGCAGGAGACCCTGGTTCAATTCCTGGGTCAGGAAGATCTGCTGGAGAAGGGATAGGCCACCCACTCCAGTATTCTTGAGCTTCCCTGGTGACTCAGCTGGTAAGGAATCCGCCTGCAATGTGAGAGACCTGAGTTTGAACTCTGGGTTGGGAAGATCCTCTGGAGAAGGGAGAGGCTACCCACCCCAGTGTTCTGGCCTGGAGAATTCCATGGACTGTATAGTACATGTGGTTGCAAAGAGTCAGACATGATTGAGCGACTTTAAATTTCACTTCGTTTTTATTTATTCATTTGCTGCACTGGGTTCTAGTTGGGGCATGTGTAATCTAGTTCCCTGACCAGGGATGGAACTTGGCCCCCTTCTCTGGAAGTGCAGAGTCCTAGCCACTGGGACCAGGGAAGTCCCAGATCATAAGTCTTAATGGTTTCCCCCTTATAAAGGGGGCATTGGCAATGCCCTCTAGGGCATTTCCCCTAGAGAGGAAATGATAGACATTGGCAACACATTTTTGGTGACCCAACAGCCTTTAGAAATACTGAGCACAACCCTCATGATTCATATTCCAATTCTCAAAGTTGCTGAAAAATTGCTTCATCATCTTGACAAACATTTTCACAAGAAAGCCTTTGACATTTCTTACCTCTTGTAAGATAGTATGTCAGAGTCCTTTCGAGGGGGCAGGTTTGCAGGCTCTGCCCTCGAAGAAAAGATGGAGTGTGTGGACAAGAGTGTGGAATGCTAGAAAAAGTTGTTTTTTGGAGTGCAGAGAGCTGAGTTCAAATCCTAAGTCATACACTATGAGCTGTCTGTCTTAGGGGAAACCAACTCTCCTTCCCAGTAGAGATAACTTGCCTGGTGTTGAACTCCTAAGCATTGAAATACTTTGCATTCATTAAACATAGCAGCTTCCCTGAAGCCAACAGACAGAAAAGTTTGGGAGGGAGCTCAAGGGTGCTTTTCTCACCTGCGGGGACATCCTCCTAACACCCCTGAATCTGGTGTACGTTTTGTTTACAGTGAGGAGCATAGATCCCCATACTTTTAAGGAAAGAACACAAGCAGAGAAACTTCCCTTTCAAACACACATAGGCACACACACCCATGCTCGGAGTAACGAAAGACAGGGAGAATACCAGTTTGTGAGTCTATGCTTGTTTTGGGCCAAAAGTGTGCATAGAGAAAGACAGTGTCTTTCTCACTGTTATGCCCAAAGTCCGAGTCCCCAAAACTGAGAGTAATAAGACGTTTACGGCAATGCAAAAGCAGAAAGGGTTTATCGCTAGCTCGAGCTAGGGCTCCCCTGGCACTGATGCAGCGGCTATAGGGAGGGAGCCCTGAGTCTTGGGCTGCACTGCTTTTATAGGGAATTTAATCAGGTAAAAGGGTACAAGAAGGGGTGTTCAAGCAGGAGGACAACTGATTGGCCACTTTAGGGGGTGTTTAAGTTGACGGATAACTGGCTGGTTACTTTCATCCATAGGATTTGTGTGTAGATTCTTGATTGGTATTTACTTGCAAGGTTAATCACAAGCTCCTGGAACGTAAAGTCAGAAGGTTTAGCCTAGTGATCGACTGACTCGTGTACAGTGGGGCTTAATCTGAGGGTTGATTGGCTATGGGTAGTGGGCCTAGGTTGGGTAACGTCCAAAGTTCTTTTGCCCGGGACCTTGCAGGATGGAATTCTTTAACAAGATGGAGTAGCTCAGGCCCTTCATGCTAGGGTGAGTGGGTCCCTGCTAGGGGGTAGTCTCCTGGAATCATGACCCAGGTTTACAAGAATTCAAAACCTAGGCCTAGTGCAGCCTGTCGAGCCTGCCGTGGCTCCGGTCTGGTTCCCCAACACTCACATTCCTTACATTTCAGGTAGAAGAACCACCAATGGATGCTGAATACAAGTGATCATCTCAGTCACTCAGTTGCGCCTGGCTCTTTGTGATCTTGTGGACTGAACCCCACCAGGCTGTGGCTCCGGTCTGGTCCCCAACACTCACATTCCTTACATTTCAGGTAGAAGAACCACCAATGGATGCTGAATACAAGTGATCATCTCAGTCACTCAGTTGCGCCTGGCTCTTTGTGATCTTGTGGACTGAACCCCACCAGGCTCCTCTGTCCATGGGATTTCCCAGGCAATAATACTGGAGAGGGTTGTCATTTCCTCCTCCAAGGGATTTTCCTGACCCAGGGATCGAACTCGTGTCTCCTGAGTCTCCTACATTAGCAGGTGAATTCCTTACCACTGAGCCACCTTGGAAGTCATGAAAAAAACTGGACGATCATAGGCAGCAAAGAAACAAAGTTCAATGATTCCGTCCTCTCTACTTCTGTTAAAATATTTTTAAATCCAAGTAAAATAAAGCTGACTACTTTTAAAATTTTTTTAAATTAGAAATAAAACGTACCTGCCTCGAGCTTCCTGAGGGCCCCTCCAAGCTGGAGCTGCCTTCCTAAACTTTTTTGGGACCGGCTTTTCCAAATGGTCATTGCTTGTGCCTTTCTGATGGTTAAAAATTTTGAATATCCCTGTTGCTCTCAAGCCTCTGTGTCTGACTCTTTGTGACCTATGACCGTAGCCCTCCAGGCTCCCCTGTCCATGGAATTCTCCAGGCAGGAACACTGGAGGTAGTTGCCGTTTCCTCCTCCAGGAGAACTTCCCGGCCCAGGGATCGAACTCAGGTCTCCTGACTCTCCTGCACTGAGAGGTGTTTTTTGTGTGTTTTGTTTGTTTGTTTGTTTGTTTGTTTTAACCACTGCTGAGACACAACTGAGCAACTAAACAACAACAAGGATTATCATAGTGATTGAAAGAAACAACTGAATGTGTCCAGCAATTCAGCTAGCCATCGACGGATGTTGACCACTTTTACTCTTCATGTCAAAGGGATTTAGTCTTCATTACGAAAGACCTTTCTTCTCCACCGATTTGAATAAATGTTTCCAAGCCCAGGACTCCAACTCCCATATACACAAACAAACACTGACACACACACACACACACACACACTGTAATGTACTTGTCACAACTAGTTTGTAGCCGAAAGATCAGAGGCCCCTTCTCCTGTCGCATCACTTGACATTAGGCAAACATGGTGATATCCTTGAAAATACAGAATTTCGCGTTACCGCATCTCAGTCCTCCCTGGAGCCTCCCCTCCGCGCTTCCAAACTCCCTTTCATGGGCTGTCAGATCGATTTTGCAGCCTGTTTGAGCAAGTTGATTAGGGCCTGAGGGAGCTGCCCTGGCTCTCCTGCAGACCGATGAGGAGGGGGCCGGGCTGCTGAAGGCTGGGAAATCCACCTCCTTTTTTCTCTTCAAACTATGTTCTGGGGGGTGTGTGGAGTGATTTTGCCCAGTTTTGCAGCTTCCTAATGTCCCCTAGTCATTTGAGCTGGAACATATAAATCCAAGCTTCTGCCAGACACGGATTTTTTTCGATCAGCCTGTTTTAATTGCATAAACGTTCCTCTTTGTCTTGAAGGGAAAAACATGATGCAGAGTTCATTGTAAAAGGATTTTGCCTTGATTGGCATAATGAAGACTTTCTGTGCAAATGCACCATATAAAGACCAGATAAAAATCCTCTGTCCATGGGATTTCCCAGGCAAGAATACTGGAAATAATTGTCATTTCCTTCTCCAGGGGCTTTTTCCAACCCAGGGACTGAACTCAGAAACCCCGAATTGCAGACAGATTCTTTACTGTCTGAACCACGAGAAACGTCTTTCTTTTCAAACTGACTTCAAAAATCAAGGAGCTCTTATCTGTAATCTTTTAATTTAAAAATAAAAGCATGCATGTATGCTAAGTCGATTCAGTCCTGGCCAACTCTTTCCAACACTATGGACTGTAGCCCACCAGGCTCCCCTGTCCATAGGATTCTCCAGGCAAGAATTCTGGAGAGGGTTGCCATTTCCTTCTCCATTGAAAAGCATAAATAGAGGAAAAATAAATAAACAACCTTTCTCTCTCCTAAATTATTGTTTTCAAATTCTAAAGCAAGTTTTTTAGAGTTTGCCTGTATTGAAACATTGAAGATATTAAGGAGGAGGTTTGGTGGGTGGGAAGGGGTGGTGGGATCCTCTCTTGAGAAGGGACCAGCATTGCCAGGATCCTGGAAGTGTACTTCGAGCTCTCTCACACGTTCAAAGTTGCCACTGTTTTATAAAGTGTAAGACAGAAGGCAGGAGGAGAAGGGGTCAGCAGAGGATGAGATGGTTAGGTAGCATCACTGACTCGGTGGACAAGAGTCTGAGCAAGCTCTGGGAGATAGCAGAGACCAGAGGAGCCTGGCATGCTATAGTCCATGGGGCCGCAAAGAGTAAGACACCATTGGCGACGGCGCAACAATAAATTTATTCTAAGAAAATGTGATTTAGCTTTCATCCATTAAAGCTATTGTTTAGGAATTCCTTAGCTGTCCAAGGGTTATGACTTCACATTCCTCTAGAGGGGTAGAGGTTCAATGCCTGGTAGGGGGATCTAAGATCCCACCTGATGCAAAATGCCACCAAAATTTTTTAAATATTTTTCTAATTAAAAATATGTGCATTGTTTAGTGGACAAGAGTCTGACAAGCTCTGGGAGATAGCAGAGACCAGAGGAGCCTGGCATGCTATAGTCCATGGGGCCGCAAAGAGTAAGACACCATTGGCGACGGCGCAACAATAAATTTATTCTAAGAAAATGTGATTTAGCTTTCATCCATTAAAGCTATTGTTTAGGAATTCCTTAGCTGTCCAAGGGTTATGACTTCACATTCCTCTAGAGGGGTAGAGGTTCAATGCCTGGTAGGGGGATCTAAGATCCCACCTGATGCAAAATGCCACCAAAATTTTTTAAATATTTTTCTAATTAAAAATATGTGCATTGTTTAGACCATGTTGTGGGTTGAATTTTGTCCCCAACAAAGATACATTTGAGTGCTAACTCAGGACATCAGCGAATGTGACCTTCTTTGGAAGTCAGGTCAGACGAAAGCCAGTTAAGATGAGGTCCTCCTGGGTTATGGTGAGCCGTAATCTGATGATTGGCCATGAGGAAAGATGGAGACAGGGAGGCCAGACATGCAGGGAAGAAGCGTGTGGAGTCAGAAGCAGGAGCAGAGTTACGCTGCCACCAGCCATGGGAAGCCAAGGATTGCTGGAATCTACCCGAAGCTAGAAGATTCTTCCCTAGAGACTTCAGATGCCTTGATTCCAGACTCCTGCCCCCCAGAATTGTGAGAGGACACATTTATGTTAAGCCATCAAGTTTGTGGTGACTTTTTACAATTTTTGTTGTTGTTCAGTAGCTAAGTCATGTCCAACTTTTTGTGACCCCATGCATTGCAGCACCCCAGACTCCTCCGTCCCCCACTATCTCCTGGAGTTCACTCAAATTCATGTTCATTGAGTTGTTGATGCCATTCAGGCATCTCCTCCTCTGTCGTCCCCTTCTCCTCCTGCCCTCAGGCTTTCCCAGCATTAGGGTCTTATACAGTGAGTCACCTCTTTGAATCATGTGGCCAAAGTATTGGAGCTTCAGCTTCAACATTATTCTTCCAATGAATACCCAGGACTGGTCTCCTTTAGGATGGACTGGTTGGATCTCCTTGCAGTCCAAGGGACTCTCAAGAGTCTTCTCCAGCACCACAGTTCAAAAGCATAAATTCTTCAGGCTCAGCTTTCTTTATGGTCCAACTCTCACATCCACACATGACAACTGGAGAAACCATTGCTTTAACTGTACAGAGTTTGTTGGCAAAGTGATGTCTCTGCTTTTCGATACACTGTCTAGGCTTGTCTTTGTTATAATAACCCTAGGAAATTAACACAAACCCCAATCCTTAGGATTTGACAATGAAAAAAAAAAACAAGCCTGCCCGCCATTTTGTGGGAACAAGACGACATGGCCGAGCCTCCTGAATAAGCTGAAGTAAAAGCTTCCTTTGAAAACCCCATCTGAGGTGAGTGGGGGGTCTGTGCATCAGGCTCCCTGCCCTCCCATATCTGCATCTTGTTTCACATCCATCTCTCCCAATTTCCACCCAGAGCATTTCAGCTCTTCAGATTCCCTCTAACCTCCCAGCTTTCCACGTCACGGGGCTGGGAGGTGCCAAATCTGAAACACAGACATAGTCTCCCCCTCCCTCTGATCAACTCCACTTTCCCAGGGTGTTGGGGGAATCGCCTGGAACATACTGGCTCGTTTGCAAATCAGAGACAGGAATATGAACCCCACACAGTTTTGGAGAGCTTTCCATGAGGTGATTTACATTTAAAAAGATCTTGACATCTAATCGTTCTTTGATAAAATTTAATGCCTCTCATCCCCTTCCCAGCAGACATACATACTATGAGTTTAAAATGGTAAGAAGGTAAGTCTAGAGAAGCTGGGCGAGAAGAGAAGATAGGAATTCCTGAGCACAGAGGAGGACCCCTCCAAGGGCAGGCATTCTGCAGAGCCTTTGTAAGCGCCGGTGAATCTTCACCCACAGTCCAGGAAGCACATACTGCTGCCTCCCGTTTTCTGGAAAGAACCGAAGTTTAGAACAGGGCTTATCAACCCAACACTATTTGGGAATAGATAATTCTTTACAGGGCAGGGCTGTCCTGTGTGTTTTTGGCTGTTCACCAGACCCCTAGCCTCCTCCCACTAAATGTCAGTAATATCCCTTCCCCCAACTGGGACAACCAAAAATGTCCCAGACATTTCCAGATGTCCCCTGGGGAGGGGGGGAGGGGAATCAAGCTGGTTGAGAACCATTGGTTTAGAGAGATTCAGTTACTGCTCCAACATCACAAAGCCAGTACCACCGAGGGTTTCAAAACCCAAGTGGGTTTCATTAATGAAGAATAACAGAGAAGGTAAGAGGTGAGCATTTACTCCAAGACGCAGACAGCTGGCTTTTTCCCTATTCCAGTGTTGCCCCAGTAACACTGACTTTTGATGGAAGCAGTAAGGGATGCTCTTTATATTTAAAACACATCCAAGGACACAATGAGACAAGGGCAGGGGCTTTGAGTTAGGAAGATTTCTCACAAGGATCAAGTTAGGTAATGAAAATACACTAATCCCTCCTTGTACAGAAATCGAATTTTTAGATGATCCAGAGTCAACTACAATAAAGACATCCTCACCCAGCCTCCCTTGCAGCCATGTGACTCAGATCTGGCCAATGGATGTGAAGTGCTAGAAATACAAGCGTCTTCTGGGACACGTGCTCCAAAGAATGGCATAGGCTCCCCTCTTATTCACTCCTTCAAGGAGGAGCTTGGCAGCTGGGTGTACAGCGAGCCATCAGAGACTATGAAAGAAAGACAGCGTCTTAGACGTGGTAGAGCCCAGAGCCAGAAGCGCCTGCCTGGGCCCTGACAGCCTTGCAGAGCAGAGCTATCTGGCCACCAAGCACTTTACCCAAGAGAGAACTAAGTTTCCATGTTTCTTTCAGGCACTTTCTCTCTGGGTCTCTGCCATAGACAGCTGAGACAATAGCTATCTCTCTCTGTACAGGGTATAAACACCTTCAAACTGATACATTAGACCTTCTGACATTAGCATTTACAGGGCTCATACCTTAACCCAAGCAATTATTCAGCAGTTGAAGCCCGACCACTGATCCAAAGGGCCGCACGTAGCGTTGGCAGAGCAGTGGTGTGAAGTAGGTGAAGACATAGGCTTTGACCTTCAGTTGGCCAAGTTCAAATTTCTGCCTTCTGTTCAAAGCTGTGTGACTTCAGGGGAGTAATTTATAATCTTTTTATGCTTCAGTTTCTGTTGTTACAAAATGAGGAGTAAAACTGTACCTCTTTCGGGAAGCTTTTCTGTGTGGACCAAATAAGTTAGTACATATAAAGCACTTGGAGAAGGAAATGGCAACCCGCTTTTTGTATTCTTGCCTGGAAAATCCCACGAACAGAGGAACCTGGCAAGGCTGCAGTCCATGGGGTTGCAAAGAGTAGAGCGTGGCTGAGTGACGAACCAATTTCCAACATTATGAGGCACTACAGCAGTTCACGGCATGGGTGAAACCAGCTGGCAAACATTGCCCACCATTACTTCTTATATGTTGCAGTTTAGCTCCCATTCTCCCTACGTGTGTGTACACACACACACACACACACACACACACACACACTGATCTTCCCCTCTATTTACCTCTCCAACATAGTTACTTGATCTACTCTGTATTTGGTATTTATCAGACTGATTTGTGTAAATCTATTCATAGCTAATTAGGTTTCCCTTCTGAAATGTTTTCTCTCGAGTTAATAATGGCCTTGCATTTAATCTGCTTAATGTTCTACCAACTCATCACAAATTCCTCTCCAAACCCTATGGGAATCTCAACACACCCCTCAGCTGTTTCTCTGTTGGAAACTCTCTTCCACAGCTTTCTAGCACTCTCTGGATGCAGTCTCTTCTGAGTCTGCTGCCAGCCAGTCCTCCCCAGACATGTCTTCTCATCATCTGGGGACCCCTTCCCTGCTCTGCTGGGTGGGATTCACTCTTTGCAGAGCCCCACCGTTCCCAGCCTCCACCCCTATGTCTTTTTTGCTGTGAATCACCCTCTTCTCAGAAAGGGACTGTGAAGAGGGAGAATGGGGGGTTGAGATTTTCAATGGCTACAAATCTCTTTATTCTAGCACCACATTTGAACAGTCCTGGGTTGGATATAGAGCCCTGGAATGGAGGGAACTTTCCCTCAGAATCTAAATTTGCTCCTCCATCTCCGGGCTCCCAGGACTGCTACCAAGAGGTTCGGCGTCACTGATTCCTAATATTTTGCAGGTGCACCAGTTTCTTTGGAAGATTTTTGATCCTTTTTTTTTTCAGTGTTCTGAAATTTCCTTCTAATATGCCTTGATCAAGGTCTTTTAAAAAATTCTTGATATTGTTTTTAAACTATGGGGAGTTTTCTTCTGTTAATTTCCTGGTTTCTGTCCCTCATTTTCCGGCTTCATCTACTTTCTTTGCCTCTTTTTCTGCTTTCTGTGGGATGCTTCAACTTTACCTCTCAACTATTTTATTGACTTTTTAATCTTTTTAGTAGCAGTATATATTTTTTTAATTTTCAGGAGTTCTCTTTTCAATTCTTCTGAATACTCCTTTACAGCTCTTGCACGGGTATATATCTAGCCTTACCTTCCCAAGGAATCATTGTGAATTGTCGTGTTGTTGTAAATTTTCTTCTTTTTACCAGGTTGCTTCTTTTTCCTCTGGGTTTCATTCTGTTAATGGCTTGTTGAGGTGCCTATTTTTCATACTAGATGTTTTTTGCAAACATCAGATGATCTTCAGTTGTCTGTTCATATTCGGAGTGAGACTTTTAGAAGCTGCCTGGGACCCCTGTGTGTGGGCAAGATTTACCAAGTAATGGACTTCACCATAAAATGGCAAGACTTGGACCCGGCCATTATGAGGGCCTCTCCCCTAAACTGTCAGTATCTGCAGATATTTCTCTTTGGGCCTGACTGTTTCTACTCAGAGACTCCTCCAAGCTCCCTTCAAGGGCTGTGATTTTGCCTGTGAGCATTCATAGCACAGTTGGAGGCCGAGAATTTCACAGTTGAATTTGTAGATTCCCACTCAATCTACATTTATTATTATTATTATTATTAAGCTCCTGTGTTTCTCTGTCTTATGTCTCAAGTCCCAGAGTCCAGAGTCCATTTGGTTTCACTTCTGCTCAGAGCCAACCTCCAGTTTCCCTCCAGGTGGGACAGGACAGTCCCTACTTAGAGAAAAGACCTGGGCCCTAGCTGCTTCCACGGGGCCTTTCAACCACCCGTCCGGCTCTCAGCTCCTTGTATTCCTGCCTTCAGTCCCGCCTGATGCTGTGAATCCCTCTGCAGGATTTTGTAACATCCGTCTGTTTTTCCTCATGGTCAGGGCTTCCTTGGTAGTTCAGCTGGTAAAGAATATGCCCGCAATGTGGGAGACCCTGGTTCAACTCCTGGGTCGGGAAGATCCTCTGGAGAAAGGATAGGCTACCCATTCCAGTATTCTTGGGCTTCCCTTGTGGCTCAGCTGGTTAAGAATCTACCTGCAATGTGGGAGACCTGGGCTCGATCCCTGGGTTTGGAAGATCCCCTGGAGAAGGGAAAGAATACCTACTCTAGTATTCTGGCCTGAAGAATTCCAGGGACTGTACAGTCCAGAGTTGGACATGACTGAGTGACTTTCACTTATGTTTACCCCAGTGAGCAATTAAAGTTCAACTTATTCAGTCACACAACCCAGCTACCAAGATTAAGTCTGCAAAGTGTCTGTCTACAATGCTGGAGACCTGGGTTCAATCCCTGGGTTGGGAAGATCCCCTGGGGAAGGAAATGGCAATCCACTCCAGTACTATTGCCTGGAAAGTCCCATGGACAGAGGAGCCTGGTAGGCTACAGTCCATGGGGTCACAGAGAGTCAGACAGGACTAAGTGACTTCACTTAAGCTTTTAAAAATGAATTGATCTCTCCCATCCACTTTAGTTAGCTTCCTTGATAGCACAGATGGTAAGGAATCTGCCCACAGTGCAGGACACCCCAGTTTGATCCCTGGATTGGGAAGATCTTCTGGCAAAGGGGATAGCTGCCCACTCCAGTATTCTTCAACTTTCCTGGTGGCTCAGTCAGTGAAGAAACCATCTGCAATGCAGGAGACCTGAATTCCATCCCTGGGTCGGGAAGTTCCCTGGAGAAGGAAATGGCAACTCACTCCAGTATTCTTGCCTGGAGAGTCCCATGGACATAAGAGCCTGGTGGGCCATACAGTCCGTAGTGTCGCAAAGAGTTGGACATGACTGAGCAACTGAACACACGTCCCGAAATCAACAACATACTGAAAACAAATGCTGTCTTGGACAGATCAAGCTAGTTTCACTGTACTTCCTAATGAAGTTGAGATGCCGTTTAGGAAAGCAGGCAACAGCTTGCAGAGCTATTACAGGGTACCCCGTCCAGAGGCGCCTAAAAAGGCAGACGCCTCAGTACCAAGGAAGCACAGGGTGAGGTGGGCAGGACAGCAGGATGGTGGACTTGGGAGCCAGAGAGATGTAGATGAGTGACAGCATGTTCCACCTCTGCCTCCTGGGCCTCAGTTTCCTCATCTGTGCAATGGGAACACTGACACTGCACAGGACTGTTTTCAGGCAAAAAAGAGTGTCGCAAGTGACGTCTTGCTCACATTTCACTTGTAGACCTGAACGATGGCTTTAGCTCCTTCCCTTTCCCTCCAGAAAAGGTGCTTAGATCTTTTTTTTTCTTTTTTTTTGCAAAAAAAAAACAAAAACAAAAACCCAGAAGATCCACTTATCTTTTACATTAGAATTCAGAAAATAAGTATCATTGATTCAGTGATTTTTATTTTCAATTTTTTTAAAACCAAAAACTATTAACATTTTAAAGGGTTCGTGTTTTCTGTCCCCTCTTTCACCAAGAATGTCACTCCTACACACTCCCTATAAACTCATGCCCTGGGTTTAAATGATTTTAGGTTATCATGTATCAGTGAGTTTATTACATGGTTACTGCAGCTTGTTTTTTGTTTGGTATAGTTTTGATATATTTTGTTGTTGTTTAGACCAAATCATGTCCGAATCTTTGCGACCCGTTGGACTATAACCCACCAGATTCCTCTGTCCATGGGATTTTTCAGGCAATACTGGAGTGGGTTGCCATTTCTTTCTCCAGGGGATCGTCCCAATCCAGGGATGAACCCAGTTCTCTTAACATCTCCTGCATTGGTAGGTGAGTTCTTTACTACTGAGCCAGCAGGGAGGCCCTTTGATATATGTAGTGAATGAATTAATGAGGCATAACACAATCGCAAGCTGGTGTTTCGTCTCAGTCACTCAGAAAACCCCAAGTTGACAAGCCAAGAGTGTTGGTAAAAGTTGGAATTTATATGGCTGAAATCAGATCTGGCCTTAAAACCTCCTATTGAATTTCAACTGAGTTATTTTTAAAGTAAACTGTAAGTCTACTGTAGCAGAGAAGAGAGTGTTTTATTAGGAAGCTTCTGGTAAACACCCAGATCATTCATGCACATCGAGGAAACACTGAAATATATCTGGCCAGATTAGACACTAACACAACCACAAAGAAAGCAGTGTATTTCTAAGACCAGCCACATGCCATGGGCATCCAGGGGTTAACAGAGCTGGATGTGAAGCAAGCTATTAAGAAAGACAATTTATATGAGCAGTAAAAGACACTGAATAACTCCTGGCGTGTGATGTGATAGATGAGCTTGTTGGATGATTTATACGACTAGTCCTGAGCGGAGGTATAAGATTCAGTGGCTTCACCCGCTACAGTCTACTCCACGGTAGATTTTTGCAAAGTTAAGATTATATGTGTGTGCATTTCATATACATACTAATTCTGTGGTCATGTACCTTGTATAGTGGCTTCTTATAGGCAAAGTTAACAGAATGTTTGGGAGTCTTTTTCACATTAAAGCATTAAATAGAGTAAGTGATCTGTGCTGGGTTGTTGTTGCTTCATCTCTTAGTCATGTCTGACACTTCGTGACCTCGTGGACTCTAGTCCTCCAGGACTGTCTGTAAGATTTCCCAGGCGAGAATACTGAACTGGGTTGCCATGCCCTCCCCTGGGGGATCTTCCCAACCCAGGGACTGAGCCTGTATGTTCTGCATCTCATGCATTGCCAGGTAGGTGCCTTACCACTGAGCCACCTGGGAAGCCCCAGAGTAAGTGATCTTTCCAAATATCCTGCATCCTCTTGTGGGACAAAACTCCCGGAAAGAGATTTGTTTTACTTAACTAATTTTTTGATTGAAATATAGCTGATTTACATCGCTGTGTTAGTGTACAACAAACTGATTCGGTTACACGAATATACTTATACATGTGTAGGTGTGTACAGACATTTATTCATTCTCAGGGTCTTTTCCCATTTAGGTTGTTACAAAATATTGAGTGTTTCCCTGTACTATACACTGGGCATTTGCTGTTTAGCTATTTTATATACAGTAGTGTGTATATCTGAATCCCAGACTTCTGATCTATCCCCCCACACTTTTCCCCTTGTGTGTGTGTGTGTGTGTGTGTGTGTGTGTGTGCACGTGCATCAGCACATGTGCCCTAAATCACTTCAGTCATATCCAACTTTTTGTGACTCTATGGACTATATAGCCCACCAGGCTCCTCTGTCCATGGGATTCTTCAGGAAAGAATACTGGGTTGCCATGCCCTTCTCCAGGGGAATCTTTCCTACCCAGGCCCTTGAAATCTTACTAAGATTAGAACTTTTATTTTATAATCTATGAAAATCTCAATGCTTTCAGCCAATATTTCAAACAATTGGGAGAGCAGTTCCATTCTCGTGGTCTTCTCTGCCTTGAAAACCTTGCTTCTGCGTCTTCATTCATAGGAGAAAAGAGAATTCTTGCTCCACCGCAGCAACACCGACCCCAACAGAGAGCTCACACGGAATCTTGGAGTGCTCATGGACAGTACACGTTATTGTGTATTTGGGGGGAAACCAGGGGAGATGGAGAACGGGTCTGTATCACGGAAAAACCAAGAATTTCAAACTGAATGTTAGAACAGTTCTCTCCTTAAAATCTCTTTTGGCCGTCTCTGCACCCTGGAATTGTCACCGCTCACCCACCCCTGCCTCAGCGCTCACTTTGTTTCCTCCCCTCTCTCCATCCTTCTGCCCTCATTGAGATGCTCACTCTTGGATGTGACAAGCCTGTCCTCCCCATCCCTGGCTTCCAAACAACTCCAGGCCAGGTTGACACATCCAGACCCAGCACTGAAGACAAAATCCTGGCTTCCTTGGAGGCAGCTGCCCCACAAAATAGTATACTCTTTCCAGCCCAGTGAAATGTCTGACCTGGTCGACTGACATTCAATCTCAGCAAAGCCGGTAAGCCACATGGGATGGCCCCACTCCACCCAAAAAGGCAGACTGGCAGCTGTCTGCTCTGCCTCCTGGCTGGTCTGTTACCCAGGCTCTCTTGTCCGGCCTCACTCCTCAGCCCCAGGGCACTAGTCTCTTTCACATGCAGGGACCATCTTTCGCCCCTGACTTCTATAGACCCCATGACCCCAGTCCGTCTGGTCCATCTCCGTGTCCCATGTGTTAATAGACATATTCCACTTCGAAAATCGACTACACTGAATTCTAATCATGCACTCTTAAAGAACTTTAAGGATGATCAGATTCACAGTCTATTCCAGTGTTTCTTCAGATTACTTTTCCTTCTTTTTCTCCCCTCCAGGACTCACTCACTCCACTTTACCTGCACGTGCGTGCTCGGTTGCTCAGTTGTGTCTGACTCTTTGAGACCCGTGGACTGTAGCCCACCAGGGGAGTAGGTTGCCATTGCCTTCTCCAGGGGATCTTCCTGATCCAAGGGTTGAACCTGAGTCTCCTGAGTTTCCCGCATTGGGTAGGTGGATTCTTTACCTCTGACAGCACCTGGAAAGTCTTATATCTGTATTTAAAACCTTCAAGGTCACCTCTCTGTTCAGGCACCCTCAAAGTCCACCGATCCAGAAGCTTTTTCTTTACTTGACTTTCCTCCTCACTCTCAGATTTGTTTCTAGACATTTTTCCATGTGTGCCTTCCCAAATCCTAACCACACAGAAGGCAGCAAGATCTCTTTCAAAAAGGTAGCTGTTGCTGCTGCTGCTAAGTCACTTCAGTTGTGTCCAACTCTGTGCAAGCCCATAGATGGCAGCCCACTGGGCTCCCCCGTCCCTGGGATTCTCCAGGCCAGAACACTGGAGTGGGTTGCCACTTCTTTCTCCAATGCATGAAAGTGAAGTCGCTCAGCTGTGTCCGACTAGTAGCGACCCCATGGACTGCAGCCCACCAGGCTCCTCTGTCCATGGGATTTTCCAGGCAAGAGTACTGGAGTGGGGTGCCATTGCCTTCTCCTCCAAAAGGTAGAGTGGGGAGGAAAAGGATGGTTGCACAACTCAATGGTCATGAGATAGTGAAGGACAGAGGAGCCCGGCATGCTATAGTCCCTGGGTCACAGTCAGACACGACTTAGTGATGGAACACAACTTTCTTTCTTAGTCTCAGAGACTTGCCTCTTCTCTCAGCCCAGCAGCAGTGCTCTATGCGCTTTACGAAGCTGTTAAGCTAAGGTTCAAATCATTAACGTAATAGCATTTGCCTTTCCTTTCCTGAGTTTAGAGAAGACTGGTCATTTTGAAATATAATACCCTAGCCTGTGCAAAAGGAACGAGGTGAGCAACTTAGGAAGAAGCAAGTGACTTGCTGCTACACTTTCCCATGGGTGAGGGTCCTCACATTTGGCAGAAGGCAGGGCCCTGTCACAGGCCCTCTGAATCCTTGGACGAGGACTTCCTCACAGCTGCCGATTGCTCTGCTGGGTGTGTCCTGCTCCAGAAATAAAGAGCGTGCTGGGCAAGCTCGGCAGTGGAATGACGAAGCCTTCCTAGAGTGGTGAAGGGATGAAGGAGACAAAAAGGACATTTTAGACAAAGGTATTGCTGAGCTGGTTCTTGAAGGATGAAATTACCAGGTAATGAAACCTGGGATCAAGCTACTGCATCGAAAGGTAACTTGGGAGAGGAAGGTACATAGGGTAGCTCACAGGTTCCCTGGGTACCATTTAGGCCTGTGATTGGCTTTTGTGGGCTTAGAATGGCCCTTGACGTTTGTCTGTCCCATTGACAGAGCCCTTGGAGAAGGCAGCTCAGGGGTCAGCCTCCTCTGGCCCCTCCTCTCTGCCTGTCTTTAGCAAACATGTGCCTCTTTGATGAAAATATGGAGAACTTCGATGGTCCAGCGTGTCCGCTGAATGTGGCCCATCAAGTTTGCTTTAGTGAATCATATTTGAATCAGTAGTACTAATTTTAGAACTGGAAGGGGAATTGGCATGCATCTAGTCCGTCTGTCTGTCCTAATCCGGCTTTTGAAGATGGCTGGAACTTGTTTGAAACTCTCACCTCCCTCCTTGGGCCATGAGACCAAGTTAAGTCCTCACCTCCGTAAGCTTTAGTTTCATCTGTACGATAAGAACAATAACATACAATCCACAGAGTACCATCAGGATTCAATAAAATAATGGGTGTCAACAGCAAAGTGCCCTGCACAAAAATAGATGCCCCCAAAAAAAAAAAAAAAGGCAGACGTAACCACGATGCTACAGTCTTTTTAAAGGTAAGACAGCGGAGTCAGTCCGCAGTGGTCTTCCCAGATGGCTCAGACGGTAAAGAATCTGCCTGCCAAGTAGGAGACCTGGGCTTGATCCCTGGGTTGGGAAGATCCCCTGGAGAAGGAAATGGCAACCCGCTCCAGTATTCTTGCCTGGGAAATCCCATGGACAGAGGAGCCTGCTGGGCTACAGTCCATGGCGTCTCAAAGAGTTGAATACAACTGAGTGACTAACAGCAGCAGCAACTGTGTCCCCATGAGGTGCTTCATCTGCCTTCCAGGGAATAACCATTTGATCCATTCTTCCTAAAAGTGATTTTTTTTTTTTAAGATGTGTTCTTTAAAGGAAGAGCTGATCCAGTGGAAGTCAGCTGTCTGTGATCATATCCTTCTGTGATGTGATTCTCTACTTCAGCTAGCAGAAACAAGGTGGTCTTGGGGTCCCAGACTTTTCCCCCAACTCCAGAACTGGGATGGTATCAAGGAAATCATGAGGAAAGCTGGAACGTCCCAGGATTTTTATTACAGTCTAAAAAGACATCCTGATTTACCTGCAAAATCTCTACTGTTGCTTGCAGATAAGAACAAGGGTAAAGTTAGACCTGAGTCCTCATGAAACTCCACTGAGAAATACAATCCTCTTCTCCTAGAGTTTCTCATGCAGAAAAGCACTGTGCACCCCCAAGGTGTGGGAAACGGGGAAAGAAACCGATGTTGTAACGGGATCTTGGAGGGAACTGAACCTGATCCTGTGTCTTTCAACATCTCTCCGGGTCCACCAAGAGTTCTCACAACCTTTCAACCCCAGGCTGGGCTGTATTTTATTAAATGAAATGTATCCATCCCACCATCACCCCCACTCCTACCCAGGGCTGAACATAGCTGTGTGCCGTTATGACAGAAGGAACTCTTTCCTCAGCCTTCTTCCCAGGAAGACCCAGAAATCCTTGTGATCTGTGTTGATTGGGTTATTTGCACCCTGCCTTGTTTCACAAGGGGTTTAAAGCATGTTTCAGCCAAAATTAAAGAGTTAATCAGTCAGTCATGTCCAACTCTTTGAGACCCCCATAGAGTAGACCATGGCCAACCAGGCTCCTCTATCCATGAAACTCCCCAGGCAAAAATACTGGAGCGGGTTGCCATTTCCTCCTCCAGGGGATCTTCCAAGACCCAGGGATTGAATTCAGGTCTCCTGCATAATAGGCAGATTCGTTACCCTCTGAGCCACAAGGGAAGCCAAAATAAAGACAATGACCGAGTAAACAAATCGAAGAACACACTACCACACCCAAGAGAGCATTGAAATTGAGGCCAGGGGACCTGCCTGGTGGTGCAGTGGCTAAGAATCCGCCTTGTAGTGCAGGGGGCTGGGGTTCCATCCCTGGTCGGGGAACTAAGGTCCCACCTGTGGGCAATCAAGCCTGCCCACTACCGCAAGGGGAGCCTGTGAGACGCAGCTAGAGAAAGCCCGCCCGATGCAAGGAAGACCCAGCTCGGCTCAGAACAAAGAACAAAGAGGACGAAGGCCAGCAAAGATGTAAGTGAGAGTCCAGGATGAGAGCAGAGGGGTGCTCACAGGGCACCCGCAGCCCCAGAAGCACCTTCAGAAGTCAGGGTGCACAGTCACCCCTTCCAGTGAGCATCTCCTTTTCTCTCCCACCTCTCCTTTGCCTTTGGGAGGTGGTGGCTGGCCCTGCGGTGTGGATAGGGGCTGTGGGTGCCCTGCTCTCTTATACCTCGCTGTGTGGCTTCGGGAAAGTTGCTCCCCCTCTCTGGACTTCAGCCTCCTCATCTGTAAAATGAGAGAAAGAAACAAAGTAAAAAAAGTGAAGTTGCTCAGTCCTGTTCGACTCTTTGCAACTCCATGGACTGCAGCCCACCAGGTCCTCTGTCCATGAGATTTTCCAGGCAAGAGTACTGGAGTGGATTGCCATTTCCTTCTCCAGGAGATCTTCCCGACCCAGGGATCGAACCCTGGTCTCCCTCATTGCAGGCAGACGCTTCACTGTCTGAGCCACCAGGAGAAGGGGAACATTAGTAACCCTTTCCCCCTCCCAACAGACAGATAAGACAGAGAACGAAAGGGCCTCACCCTCCTCCTCCAGCCTTCACAGGATGCTGGGGCAGCAGGTGCCTGTGTGCGGAATTCCAGGCTCCCTGGAGCAGCAACAAGGGAGGGCCAATTGAGTTAAGAGCCAACTTGGGCTTCAGGTCCCAACTTTTTAATTCTAAGAAAGAGATTGTCCAACAGAAATAATGTGAAAGTGAAAGTGAAGTTGCTCAGTCATGTCCGACTCTTTGTGACCCCCATGGACTGTAGCCTACCAGGATCCTCCATCCATGGAATTTTCTAGGCAAGAGTACTGGAGTGGCTTGCCATTTCCTTCTCCAGGGGATCTTCCTGACCCATGGATCGAACCCAGGTGTCCCGAGTTGCAGGCAGACACTTTACTGTCTGAGCCAACAGGGGAGCCCATTTCATAATGTGAACCATGTAGGAATTTTAACCTTTCTGTTAAACACTTAAAATGAGTAAGAACAAACTGGTGAAATTAATTTTAATAGTGTTTACTTAACCCCATATATCCAAAATATTATTTCATCATGTGTATGTTAGTCTTTCAGTCATGTCCAACTCTTTGGGACCCCTTGGACTGTAGCCCACCAGGCTCCTCTGTCCATGGGATTCTCCAGAATACTGGAGTGGGCTGCCATTTCCTTCTCAAGGGGATCTTCCCGACCCAGGGATCCAACCACAGTTCTTCTGTCTCCTGCATTGGCAAGCGGGTTCAGTGCCACTAGCACTACCTGGGAAGCCCCCACAGGTGACATTTGGTCCACCCTAAATTTTTTCAAGAAATTTGTATCTGTGGAGAAGGAAATGGCAACCCACTCCAGTGTTCTTGCCTGGAGAATCCCACGGACAGAGGAGCCTGGTGGGCTGCAGTCCATGGTGTCACAGAGTCGGACACAACTGAGCAACAAACACTCACACTAGGTCCTAAAGTCCCTGTCCCACATCTTTTTATTTTTTCTTTTCATCCCCAAACAGAAAGCTGGACATTATCACAGATCCAGGAATCCTATTCACAGAGGCTCATTTCCACCCAACACGGACATCTAGTCCTGCCCTGCCTTCCCTTGGGAAATCTCCATCAAGGGTTTGTCCAGACACCAAAAACATCACAGATACTTCCCACTCAGAGGTCTGCCCTCCGCTGGCTCTGTCTTCTTCCTGCTGTTTTTTCTCAAACAAGATGAGATGAGTGGAGCCATCTCACGGAGCAGGTGGTCCTCAAAGACCCACAGAGAAACAAGCATGACCCCGAATTCCCTCACCTGCACCAGCCACCTACCTACCAAAGTGGTCACCATCTCCCTAGAGGGAACTCTTCAGGCAAAAGCATCCCTCCCTGGAAGCCAGAGACGCGGCCCTAAGAAGAATCTCCAAGAAACACTGGAATTCTGAACCTTGACCCCTTCAGCTTCCCACCAGTGGCTTAGTCAATAAAGAATCCAGCTGTCAATGCAGAAGACCCAGGTTCGGTCCCTGGGTGGAGAAGATCCTCTAGAGAAGGAAATGGCAACCTAGAAGGAAATGGCAACCTACTCAAGTATTCTTGCCTAGGAAATCCCATGGACAGAAGAGGCTTGTGGGCTACAGTCCATGGAATCACAAGAGTCAGACACAATTCAGCAACTAAATCACCATGTTTAGCATAGTGATTAGTGATGTTTTAGATCTGGAGTCCTAGATCACTGTACATCAGAGTCCAAGACGCTTACAAGGGCGAGCAGGGCTGCTCCAACTGGAGTGTCTGTACAGATCTCCTGGCGCCTTAACATGCACAGGCCCCAGGTGGATGCAAGATTCTGCACTTACGACAGTATCCTGGCAATTCTGATGCCGCCAGCCACACTCTGAGTAACAAGGCAGCCAGGTGCATTCTGCAGAATAAAGAACTTGTCACCTCATCTCTCTTTCTGATCCAAACTCCACTGCTGCACACTGTGACTCAGTTGGGTCTCTGGCCTTGAATGTGTCAGAGCGAGTCTGCCCGGGGATGGGGTGGGAGAAGGTTGCTGAGTTTAGTAGCTTTACTGCAGAACTCAGTGGCCCACAGCTAGAGGCGACATCCACAGGACATGGCATTTGCCACCCGACGGGGTCCACCCAGTGGCTTTCCCATCATCTCTTTGCCCCAGCTCCCCCTGCCTCCTGGGTCACGGCTGAGGTCTTCTCTGTCATTACTGTTTGGTCCCTAAGCCGTGTCTGATCTTTTTGCGACCCCGTGGTCTGCCAGGCTCCTCTGTCCATGGGAGTCTCCAGGCAAGAATACCGGAGTGGGTAGCCATTCCTTTCTCCAGGGCATCTTCCAGACCCAGGGAGAGAACCTGAGAGTCCTGCACCGGTAGGCACTCTTCACTACTGAGCCCCTGGGAAGCCTGGTACTTTCTCTAGCTTGTTGTATGTAAGCAGAGAGATTCCTAGGGGAAGAGGAAACGGGGAAGAAATGTGTGGGTGTGCAGAGACCCCGGTGGCTGACTGGACTGTGCAGCCCCCCAGAGGTTGCTGTTGCTCAGAGGCTCAGTCGTGTCCGACTCTTGAGACCCCGTGAAGTCCCGCACACCAGGCTTCCCTGTCCTTCACCGTCTCCCGGAGCTGGAGCCAGACTCATGTCCATTGAGTCAGTGATGTGGAAACAGCTTAACAGCTACCCAGGACCGTGTCTCTGGTCTAAATACTCCCTACCAAGGCCACATTATAGTCCCCATGAATTCTAGATATTTTACCTTCATGGATCTTTTCCTTCATGAAAAATAACAATAGCAATAATAATACAAACTTTTACTTTATGATTGTATTCATATAAACATGAATATATTAATGTTATATATTAATACTTACTTCTGCTTAAAAGTTCATTTTTTTTCCTTTCTGATTTTACCAGAAATTAAAACATTATGCTGGACCCCTAAAATTTAGGGATTTGCCCCCAATCTGGTGCCTACAATGTCTGATGGTAAAGCTGGCCCTGCTTCAGACATAGACATCCATTTAATACTCCTAAAGACACATTTACAGGTGAGGTAGCGGAGCAGAGAGAGACTATTACCTGACCTGTCACACATTAAGTGACAGAGCTGTATTCAAGCCCAGACCACGTGGCCTAACACCCTAGTCATCACCACTGTACCACACCACCTCTCTCCTTCCAGTGTCTAGGGACAGCTCTCATGGCCTCATGCCCTTTTCTCCAGCAAACTCTCCCAATTCTCTCAAACACAGGACAGGATAGTGTAGTGGACACAGAATAGAAATAGGGACTAAACGTGGGGGTTTGTTCTATTTTTGCCCCAAGTCAGCTATTTTAACTTTCCTGCCTCCCCACCTCTCGATGGGTCTTGATTGCTCAATCTGACAAACAGGCGCAGTGATGCTTGCAATAGTAACAATACTTGCAGGGCCGTGGCAAGGATCATGGCTGATGAGGAATGCTGGCGAATCAGTGCCAGCTGTTACCACTGCTAATCAAGGTTAGCTGAATTGAATGTCATGCTAGCTGATTTGCAAGACACACTACTAAGTGTACTAGTGGGAACTGTCATTGAGCCACACATAATGCTGTTCATCTGAGCAGCATTCTCTCTTTAAATCTGTGCAACTGCCCAATCAGGTGTACACATTACCTTTATTCCCCAAGGTTAGGACTTGGAGGTCCCAAGAGGTTAAGGAAAGCTTATACAAGGACACACAGGGGGACTTCCCTGGTGGCCCAGTGGTTAAGAATCCACCCTGCTGCAGAGGGCATGGGTTCAATCCCTGGTCAGGGAACCAAGAGCCCACATGATGTGGAGCAAGTAAGCTAATATGCCACAACCAGAGAGTCCATGTGGCTACAATGAAAGATCCCACGTGACACCATGAAGATGTCACAGGCTGCAATTTAGACCCAATACAGCCAAATAAATAAGTAAAAAGACATGTGGTCAGCAACACAAACCTGTCCCCTCTGATCTCTTCACTAAACCCCACACTGTATTAAGACAGTATTTATATGTTATAAAGTGAATATGAAAATACTACTAATATCTAACTTCCACGTAGGGCGTATAAGACACAACTCTGTGTGCTTTCCATGAAACAAACTCACAGCAACCCAGGAGCAAAGTCCTACTATGACGCCCAAAGGAAAGTGAAGCAGACATAGAGGAAACTCACTGCCTTACGTCACTCCCAGCGAGAGACGGTGGGCCAAGTGCAAGTGGTTTCTGAAGGACTGTCTTTCAGATAGCCTGAACAGGGCAGGGAAAGTAGGGCAGGGCAGGAGAGGAAGGCCAGCAAAGGGTAAGAAACAGGGCAAAGTCTAGAGGGAACTTCATCCCCCCACCCCCGATTTTGCGCTTGCACTCTGGGATGCAAGTGATGTCAAAATTGTGCCCACCCAAACCAAGAGACCCAGCCTTGCACACTCCTGTGTTCCTCAGTCATGAGCTGAGGCTCATCCCTGGGTGTCTACAATGAAGGGACCTCAAGGGAGTTAAGATAGAGCTCCGACCTTGCCCTGCACTTGGCCAAGACACAGCTTTGAGCACCGAGGCAGGATCGGAACCCAGCCACCTAGCTTCAGCGCCCATTATCTTAGTCACTATTAAATTTCCCTTAAAGAATAAAGAGGGATTCACAGGTGGAGAGAAGAAGTATTTAAATACTCAGGGGGAAAGAGGGTAGGATGAACTGGGAGATTGGCATTGACTTCAGTTCAGTTCAGTTCAGTCACTCAGTCGTGTCCGACTCTTTGCGACCCCATGAATTGCAGCACACCAGGCCTCCCTATCCATCACCACCTCCCAGAGTTCACTCAGACTCACATTCATCGAGTCCATGATGCCGTCCAGCCATCTCATCCTTTGTCATAGATACCCTATTAATACTATGGATAAAATGATGACTCATGAGAACCTAGTGCGCAGCAACTCAGTGACCTAACCGGGAAGGAAATCCAGTACGGAAGGGATACACGTATATGTGTAACTGGCTCACTTTGCATACAGCAGAAACCAACACAGCATTGAAAAGCAACTCTCAGTTCAGTTCAGTTCAGCTCAGTCCCTCCATCGTGTCCGACTCTTTGCAACCCCATGAATCGCAGCACGCCAGGCCAGCCTCCCTGTCCATCACCAACTCCTGGAGTTCACTCAGACTCACGTCCATCGAGTCACTCTCATACAAATGTTTAAATAAATAAAAGCACATAATAAATTTTTTAAAAAGAAGAAAGGATACCAAACTATATAAACAGCAAGGTCCTACTGACTAGGGAATCATATTGAATATCCGATAGTAAACCATACAGGAAAAGAATATGAAAAAGAATGTATCTATGTTTAGCTGAGTTACTTTGCTGCACAGCGGAAATTAACACAACATTAGAAATTGACTAGCATGCTCCTGCTCAGTCACTCAGTTCTGTTCGGCTCTTTTTTCAGCCTCATGGGCTGTAGCCCACCAGTCTCCTCTGTCCAAGGGGTTTTCCAGGCAAGAATACTGGAGAGGGTTGCTGTTGGCTTCTCCAGGGGATCTCCCCAACCCAGGGATCGAAACTTACTCTCCTTCTTCTCCTGTGTCTCCCAAATTGGCAGGCAGATTCTTTACCACTGAGCCACCAGAGAAACCCAAATCAACTATACTTTAACAAAATAATTGTTTAAAAAAATGCTAAAGAGGGATTTAAAAAGAAGTAACACCAAATCCCAGGGACGGGGGAGCCTGGTGGGCTGCTGTCTACGGGGCTGCACAGAGACGGACATGACTGAAGCGACTTAGCAGCAGCAGCCACAGCAACACCAACAACTCTTTACCACGGGCTGTCCTGTCTCAATGTGTCATTGCTTGGCCTGGTATTCTGAGCTCATTAAATAAAAAAAAAGGAAAGAAAAGAAAAGATTGCACTAATTGAATCTCACAAAACTAAAGGGCTATGAAGGGGAAAAATAGACTTCTAATTTATTTATGCAGATTATATGTTTCGACATCTGCCAGCATAGAGCCAGCAGACGTTAAGTGTTTATTCAAACGGGCACACATTTTAGAGTTGTTACAATACCTGCGACTTACAAGATGAACATAATTATCCTATTTTTACAAACTCTAATGGGATCTCAATCGGTGTCAGTAAGTTTTGATTGAATTTACTGCTGATTAGAGCTGATCGTCTCTTTGAACAACAAGAAATCATGTCTCGTTCAGTTCGTTAGCAAGACTAGCGCTCAGCTTACGAGCCGCAGCACCAGTGGTAATTATCAAGGATAATTGATTTCTAATGTGGACAGATTAATTACATAGCTATAGGAAAATTACAATATTTCCTCCTGCCAATTATTATTATTAAAAATAAACAAACCGTAGACCATGGACAAGAAAGTTGAGTTCACTCTGCCAGCTCCCCTCCCCTTTTTCTTGCTGGGAAACTACATCCCAACAGTGTAGCTATGGCACAGCCCTCGGCCTTCTTTGTGGTCCAGCCCTCACATCCGCACTTGAGTGCCATGCATGTGGGCTTAGTTGCTCAGTCGTGTCTGACTCTTTGTGACCCCATGGACTGTAGTCCACCAGCCTCCTCTTCCATGGGATTCTCCAGGCAAGAATACTGGAGTGAGTTGCCATGCCCTCCTCCAGGGAATCTTCCCAACCCAGGGACTGAACCCAGATCTCCTGCATTGCAGTAGACTCTTCACTCTCTGCACCACCGGGAAAGCCCATACATGACTACTGGAAAAGCCATAGTTTTGACTATACAGACCTTTGTCAGCAAAGTGATGTCTTCGCTTTTTAATGCACCATCTATGTGTGTCATAGGTATTCTTCCAACTAGCAAGTGTCTTTTAATTTCATGGCTATAATCACCATCTGCAGTGATTTTAAGCCCAAGAAAATAAAATCCACCACTGTTTCCACTTTGCCCCCATCTATTTGCCAGGAATGTCTGTGGATGCCATTATCTTAGTTTTTTGAATGTTGAAGAAGAATTTTGAAGAGCTTTGTACACTCAAGGATGCCATAGTTGGAGCCAGAAAACTCACTCACAAGGCACTCACTCTGGGAAAATAGAAACAGGATTCATCAAATGCCTCTGTGAACTGAGGGTAGCATGTTATATCATGTGGTTATTGATTCAACCTGTTCTTTCAAAACCTTTCAGAGTAGGAGTGAATGTGGCTTAATGCTATCTATCTTGAAGTCTAACAAACTATACAAAGCAAGATATTTTATGGTGTCCATAACCTTGACCCAGAGTTGCATTCCTGAATTGACATGACAATGGCCGGTGGAGGAGAAAGAGGAGAGTTGACTTTCTGTGCTGGTGCAGGCCCACAAACCAAGCCTGACCTTAGTCAGAAGAATTGAAGCTGTCCTTGGAGAGTAGGCTTCCCTAATAGCTCAGTTGGTAAAGAATCTGCCTGCAATGCAGGAGACCACATGTCAGTTCCTGGATTGGAAGATTCCCCTGGAGATGAGATAGGCTACCCACTCCAGAATTCTTGGGCTTCCCTTGTGGCTCAGCTGGTAAGGAATCAGCCTGCAATGCAGGAGACCGGGGTTTGATCCTTGGGTTGGGAAGATCCCCTGGAGAAGGGAAAGGCTGCCCACTCCAGTCTTCTGGCCTGGAGAATTCCATGGACTGTATAGACCATGGGGTCACAAAGAGTCGGACACGACTCAGTGACTTTCACTTCAGTTCACTTCTGAGAGTGGTTTAGAGCTGGTTCAGATGACCCAGAATTGAGTCCTCCCGGATTCATATCCAGCCAGTGTCAGTGGGATCCAAGTAGCAGTCAGCTGAGTCCAAGAGACAGGGCCCCACATGGGCCACGATTCCAGTACTGCCATTAGGATGTTGTATAACCTTTCTTGTGCGTCAGACCTTGTTCTAAGCAGTGGGGATGGTAGTCGTATGGACACTGTGACACTGTGAGAACAAATGAATATTCTACACATATGCACACATTCATATAAATGTATCCAGGGATACATAGAAAGTGCTTAGTGCTTACATACATATTTCCATTTCATTTATTCTACATATGTTTATATTTAGTTCTCATGATATATAATATTATTATCCCTTATCTCAATTGCCCCCAATAATAATGTTGTTATTGAAATATTGTGAAAATAAATATACATACACACACGTAATTTAGTCCTTGAATGTATGTGTATATATTTGTGTGCTAAGTCACTTCAGTCATGTCCAACTCTTTGTGACACCTTTCATGGACTGTAGACTGTAACCCACCAGGCTTCTCCATCCATGAGATTCTCCATGCAATTATACTGGAGTGGGTTTCCATCCTCCAGGGGATCTTCCCAACCCAGGAATCAAACCCATGTCTCAGGTCTCTTGCATTGGCATACGGGTTCTTTATCACTAGCACTACCTGGGAAGCCCTTGTGTATGTATGTATGTGTGTGTGTGTGTGTGTGTGTAAAACACGTATTTATACACTGTGCTGTGCTGTGCTTAGTCACTCAGTCATGTCTGATTCTTTGCCACACCAAGGACTGTAGCCCTCCAGGCTCCTCTGTCCATGGGATTCTCCAGGCAAGAATACTGGAGTGGTTTGCTATGCCTTTCTCCAGGGGATCTTCCCAACCCAGGGATCGAACCCAGGTCTCCCACATTGCAGGCATATTCTTTACTGTCTGAGCCACAAGAGAAGCCCATTAACACTGGAATGGGTAGCCTATCCCTTCTCCAAGGGAATCTTTCAACCCAGGAATCAAACTGGGGTCTCCTGCATTGCAGGCGGATTCTTTACCACCTGAGCTACCAGGGAAGCCCATGTTTATGTATTACATATATATATCATTATTAACATATCCATTTTCAGATAAGTGGCAGATTGGGCACAAGGGGTTAAATAAGTAATCCAAGATTATAACAGCTAAAAAGGAGCTTCAGAGTCTATGCTCACCTTTTCACATGGTGTTCCCAACAGATGCAGAAGGAGGTGCATGAAGTCAGCTCGCTGGACACAGTAACTGGCTGGAGGGTGGATCCCTAACCCAAACTGGTCCAGTCAGTGAACCATGGCCCATAGCCTCTAATGGGTCCAAATCATCATTCAAGTTTGGTCCAATCAGGTTATTTCCTGAGGGTATTTTTTCCCCCTCTGGTGGCCAGCCTGAGAAGAAGCAAAGTAAGGGGCTGCAGATGCAATGAGCCCAGTTTTATATACAAAACAAGGGGAAGAGAGATGCCCAAAACCAGAGAGCGGGAAGAGTGAGAGGGAGAGGGAGTAAATCGCGGTGGAGTTCAGATCCCTCCACCCGGCTCCCTCTGTGCTCATGTCTGTCCTTCCTTCCCAAGGCCTGGCTTTCAGCTCTTCCTTTAACTCTTCCTTTTTAAATTTGGCTCTGCCATGCGGCATGTGGGATCTTAGTTTCCTGAAAGTGAAAGTGTTAGTCGCTCAGTCGAGTCCCACTCTTTGCAACTCTGTGGACTGTAGACCGTCAGGCTCTTCTGTCCATGGAATTCTCCAGGCAAGAATCCTGGAGTGGGTGGCCATTTCCTCCACCAGAGGATCTTCCTGACCCAGGGATGGAACCCATGGCTCCTGTGTCTCCTGAACTGGCAGGCAGATTCTTTACCATCTGAACCTCTAAGGAAGACCTGTAAATTTCATATGGAAGTGGAAGCTGCTCAGCCGTGTCCGACTCTTTGAGACCCCGTGGGCTGTAGCCCACCAGGCTCCTCTGTCCATGGAATTCTCCAGGCATGAATACTGGAGTGGGTTGCCATTCCCTTCTCCAGGAGACCTTCCCTACCCAGGGATCAAACATGGATCTCCTGCATTGCAGGGAGATTCTTTACCATTTGAGTCACTAGGGAAGCCCCACCAGGGATCAAACCTGCAGCCCCTGCTTTGGCAGCGTGGAGTCTTAACCTCTGATGACCAAGGAAAGTCTCTCTTCCTTGGACTCTGAGAGCAACTTGGGAATCTCAGACTGGTTCCAGTTGGGTTCATGTCCCTCATAACCAAAAGCTGTTCATCCAGGAAGGTTACTGACTAGCAGAGATGAGCACAGCTTTCCACCACCATCCTGCAGACCCAGGGGGAAGTGCTGAGTGCTGAAAGTAGTATTAATTAAATCTGAATGTTTCTGTCCCTGAGGGACTCTGAAAACAGTGATCAAAGTTCCTAGGAATCATTCTCTCAGCAGCTTCTGCACATTTGGGTAGTATTTGAACTTGGTGACTTTCTGCTCTCAATATTTAAGTGGCCGCCACCAAGAGCACCCAGCAGAAGGTGGGAACCACAGCTCCGAGGCCTTTCCTTCACTGCCCATCAGTCTCTGTTCTCAATGGCATTCCCTGTTCTTTGAATCTTCGTCCACTAGGCACCTACTTAATTTTAATGACAGATAATGGCATCTATAATTAAGAGGACACAAATCATCCAGAATAATGAAGGCCAAGGTGGCTGTGCAGGTAGGGAATAAAGTGGTTTGAAGTATATTTTCTGCATTTGGCCCAAGTGTGGCTTTTCTCTGAAGGTTGTCTTTCTCCTAACTAAATTGTTTCTAATGTTATTATAATTCAGTCCCTCATCAGAGCTTTCCTGAGTGTCTGCTACATATCAGGCACTGGGGCCAGTGTTAGGGTGTAAGTATGAAACAGGCAACATGACTGTCTTCAAGGAGATCCCTCTAATGGTGGATACAGGCAGCAGCTGTCTGACTCTTCAGTTCCATGGGTTGTAGCCCGCCAGGCTCCCCTATCCACGGAATTCTCCAGGCAAGAACACTGGAGTGTGTTGCCATTGTCTACTCCAGGAGATCTTCTCAACCCAGGGATCAAACCCACATGTCCTGCATTGACAGGCCGATCCAGTACTGCCAGCGCCACCTGGGAAGCCCTTCTGGTCACGGATGTAATGAAACTATTACAACCAGCGCACATCCAACGAGGAGAGGAAGACAGAGCCTGGAGGAGAACAGGGCCAAAACAGAGAGACTGAACCGCAGCCCTGAGACCAGGCCAACCCGGGACCCAACCAGCCCCACCTTCCCGTCAGCAAGGGTCTGTGTTCAAGTTCCTCCTCACTTAAGGAAGTCTGAGTTAGTTTCCCTCCAATGGATGGAGACAGATGAAGAGAAACTCTGGAGGCAATACAAATGTGTACACAGCATGTTACAGGAAGTCAGAGGATGGGGTGTACTTCCATAAACCAGTAGGGGCGAGGGTTGCATAGACAGGTCAGGGGAAGCGACATCTGAGAGGAGCCTTCAAGGATAAAAGGGGTCAAACTAGTGATGGAAAGGGCTAGGCAAGGAGAGCATTCAGGTGGAGGGAACAGTCAAACAGAAACCCAGAAGGAGAATAGACTGAGATTCAATACGCCCAAGTCATTGCTTATAGTGTGGAAAGTAGAAGGTGAGGCTGGAGGCAGATGGTGAAACATTTGGATGTTTGTTTCACAAGCTTTTTTTTTTTTTTTTTTCATGAAAAGGAGCTTGGACTTAGCCTGTAGATGATGGAGAACCACTGATACAAGGGAGGCGGGCCTGGCATCATCAGATTCGCACTGTAGGCAGATCCATCTGGTGCTCACGTAGAGGACGGACAGGCAAGTCTGTCCCAACTTCTCAAGTCTATCTTGGCAGGGCAAAAGCAGCCAGAAGCTGCATGTAAATTAATGGATATGGCTGTATTCCAATAAAACTTTATTTACAGAGATAGGCTCTGGGGCCTCCCTGGCGAGTCAGTGGCAAAGAATTCATCTGCTAATGCAGGAGGCCCAGGTTCCATCCCTCGTCCATGAAGACTCGATGTGCCGCAGAGCATCTAAGCCTGGGAGCCACACCTACTGCCCAGAGACCGTGCTCGGCAACAAGAGAAGCCACCAGAGTGAGAAGCCCTCTCATTACAACTAGAGAGTAGCCTCCAGCCTCCGAAACTAGAAGAAAGCCTGTTCAGCAGCAACAAAGACCTAGCACAGCCAAAAGCAAACATAAGATTTAAAAAAAGAAAAATAGGCTCTGGTCTGACTTCCAGATTCCCAGTGCCTTGTAAGCTCATAAAAATCACGAGTCAAGAGGCTCCATCTCCTGCTCACAGCCGTCCTGGGATCTCCCATCACACCTGGAGGAGAGCTCAAGTTCTCCAGAACCACCAGGCTCTGAGCAGCCCCTGCCTTCCTTACTGGCTTCGCCTCCTGCCACCTCTTCGCTGCTAAGGTCACTTGGCCTCTGGGGGCGTCTGCTGTCTGCTGGATACTCCTGGGTGATTTCCACGTGAGGACCCCAGCACCAGCTTCTCCTCCTGCATGGAATGTCCCCACCTCCAGAGCTCTGCACCCCTCGCTCCTCTATATGACTTGCCATGCTCTCCTCCAAGGGATCTCCAGATCCAGGAATCAGACCTGCATCTCCTGCCGCTCCTGCACTGCAGGCAGATTCTTAACCTTTGAGCCACCAGGGAGGCCCTATATATGACTCATGTCTACTCAAATGTCCCTCCCCAGCGACATCTTTACCACCAACCACTCTGTCTAAAATTGCTCCCCCTCCTCCGCCAGCAAGTTCCATTCCCTAAATCTGACAAATTATTTTTTTTCCACAGCACTTATTACTGCCTGACATTATGTTATGAATTTGCTTGTTTGCCGATTTCTTATCTGATTCTCTCGCTGAAATGCAGCTCCATTAGAGCAAGCAATTTTTTGTCTTGCTAGCTGCTGCGTCCCCAGCACCTAGAATATTGCCTGGCATCTCAGAGACAAAGAGTATTTGTCAAATGGCTGGATGAATAAATTTCTGCCCTGTGTCTCCACAGCAATCCATATGGAGATCTTATCAGAAGAGACCAAAAGCCAGTTTGAAACTGTGACCCTCGGTTCCTGTGCAGAGATCGTCATGTTTCCAATTCAGTGAGCTCAGGTCTTCTCGTGGACTCTTAGCATCCTATGATGCCCCCCATGCACCTCATCCTGGAAAAATTAGGGATGCCTCGCATGAGGATGCATCATTTTCAGCATCTGGCAAGGTCAAGCATCCAAAAATCACCAGTGAGCCTATAATTAAAGTCAAAGGGAAGTCAAGATATTGGCTTGACAGAGGCATGACACAGAAGGATGCAGGTCAAAGTGGGTAAGAGTCTGGGGGAGGCTGACCAAATGAGTTTAAGAATCCCAGCAACATCACCGAATGTTCACGATGAAGGGAGCCTGCTTTTGAGATCATCTCCCCTTCATGCCACTTTAGCTGTGGCCCCCGAATCAGCGAGGGCTTTCCCAGCGACTCAGTGGCAAAGAATCTGCCTGTCAACGAGCGAGATGTGGATTCGATCCCTTGGTCGGGAAGATGCCCTGGAGAAGGGAATGGCCACCATTGTTCTTGCCTGGAGAACTCCATGGACAGAGGAGCCCGGTGGGCAACAACCCACAGGGTCACAAAGAGTCACACCCAATTGAGCAACTCAGCAACAACAGTGGACCAGGAGCATCACATTGCCTGGTATGTGTAAAAATCAACTATTACTCCAATTTAAAGGATAATAAAAACAAAACAAAAAGAAATACTTTGTACTTAAAAAGACCAGAGTTCAAGCCCCAACTCTGCCACTAATCAGCTGTGTGTACTTTCACATGTTACTTAATCTCTCTGGGCTTGGGTTCTTCATGGATTAAATAAGGTTAATAACAGCACTCACCTTATTCTGAGAGTCAAACAAAATAATGTGGGTAGAAATGCTTAGCCTGCTGCCTAGGGCAGCAGTAAATATTCAATAAATGAGAGCAATCATTATACATCAGCCCAGAAAGAAAAATATCTCAACACAACACTTAGAAACACCTTAGAGGTTTGTAAACCAAAAATGCAGGTATAGAGAAGAAATGGAGAGAGAGAAATCTTATTCCTCTAATCTAGGAAGAAAGGAGACTCCAGGGGAAGCAGGAACTGTGATGTATAAACAGCTTTGAGATTACAATATAAATTAATCAAGGAAATTATTCTCCCTTTCAGAGGATTTAGACTAAGGAGCAATGGCCTGAAGCTACAGAAGGGGAAATTTGGGTTAGATACAGACAAGACAAGAATGTTCTCAGCAGGGAAAGTAATTAGGAAACGAAATGGGCTCCCTGGGGTTGGGATGGAAGACTCTTCCAAGGCAGTGATCAAGGAGAAATGAGAAGAAGAGGACAGAGCAGGCAACAACTGCAACATATCCATCCTTTGGGAGAAGGAGCAGGTGCTTCTAAACCTTTTAATGTGTCCATCAAGTAGCCAGTGATTGGACTTCCCAGGTGGCTCAGTCGAGAAAGTATCTACCTGCCAAGGCAGGAGACACAGGAGACATGGTTTCCATCCCTGGGTCAGGAAGATCCCTGAAGAAGGAAACGGCTACCGACTCCAGTGTTCTTGCCTGGAGAATCCCATGAATGGAAAATCCTCGTGGGCTACAGTTCATGGGTTCACAAAGAGTCAACACACCAGCAGTGTGCTAGTCCACCAGCAGTCATTTATGGTGGCCCCTTTCTTGGTGCCCTGAAAGGTCTCAAAAGAAATATGAAAGCAAGACAAGAAGGATGCTGACCTCAGGAAGCTTGTCATCTCTTCTGGAGAAAGCAGAGTTCCAGACACAATGGAGGAGGCGGGAGGGTGTGGAGTGTTCGGGGACTAGCACCGTCTAACCTGGGGGACTTCTTCCCTGCTTGGATAACACTCAAGTATTTTGTCTGCTTGGTTTTGCTTTTTGTTTTTAAATAACAATCAATTTATTTGGCTGCACTGGGTCTTAGTAGAGGCATATGGGCCCTTTAATTGCAGCATGTGAGATCTGGTTTCCTGACCAGGTTTGATAACCCCAACCCGGTGCATTGGGAGCAAAGAGTCTTAGGCACTGAACCCGCCGGGGAAATCCCTCATGTGCTTTCTTTGCTTTTTGTTTCTCTCTTGACAAACATTTTGTCATGGAACAACATGCATGAGGCAAGTTTAAGAATTAATAGTATTTATTTTATGTGGACAGGTAAAAGTTCTTTTTTCGCTGCGGTCGTGATGATCTTACATCATGAGTTGCTGAAATGGGACACAGTTTTGGTGGGGGCAGTGTGGCAAGGTCACAGAATGAAGGGGGGCAGAATATGCCACCCCTGAATATGTCACTTTGGCACATTGATTACTTTGAATTAAAGTTTTCTGGGAAACAGCCAGGACAAGAAGGACATTCTGACCCTCCCTTGTCCCTCTGAAAGCAGGAGATAAATCTCCCCTGCGGAAGGTCCGCTCCCTGTCCCAGGAGGGTAGAAGACATCCTCCCCACCAGAAATAGGGAATTTAGGTCTGAGAAGGCCGAACAAACTAATCTTGCTACTTCTTCACTAATTTACTACCCCAAGGCCAAACCCCTCTGTCTTGTCAAGTCTCTACAAATTTACTGTTTCTTTGTCTAAAAGGTATAAAAGCTTGGTCATTTCTTTGAGTCTTATATTTTGAGGGGGTCTCCTTACAAATGAAATGAAATTTGATTGTTTTTCCTATTAATCCATGCTATGTCCATTTAACTATTAGGCCAACCAAAGAACCTAGAAGGGAAGGAGGGAAAATTTCCCTGCCTAAATAGTGAACCTCTTCAAGAGGAAAATGGGAAAAGTCGCAAGACAGAACTAAGATTGATCATGCTATGTCCATTTAACTATTAGGCCAACCAAAGAACCTAGAAGGGAAGGAGGGAAAATTTCCCTGCCTAAATAGTGAACCTCTTCAAGAGGAAAATGGGAAAAGTCACAAGACAGAACTAAGATTGATGCCTAATTCTATGGTAAGGAGATGCGGCTGAGTGGGCGATCGTGGTAGGTTGACGTGGGCAAAGACACCTCCTGAGGATTAGGTGAGGTAGAAGCTAGACTTGAACCTGGATCGAGATGCACTTAAGACAGTGGACAGTCACCATTGACTACCTGTGGCCACAGTGCTGCGTCATAACAGAAATTCACAGCAAAACTCAATGGCCTGTAACAATAGCTCTGAATTGACACTCGCAATTCCGAGGGGGGCAGCTGGGTGGTTCTGTTGATCTGGACTAGGCTTGGCTGGTCTCTCCTGGGCTTGCTCACAGCTGTGGCCAACTGGTGTGTACGCGGGGGCCCGGGTGGTCAAGGATGCCCTCCCTGGCCCTGTCTCCTGTGTGCCTCCCACAGCCTCAGCCTCCCACAGGCTTCTTGGCTTGCACCTGTGGCCAGAGCAGAGGCAGAGAGGGCTCCGAGGCCCGGGTTCAGAACTCAGAACTCTTCCTGACTTCTCCAACGCCCTGTTGTTGCAGGAAAAAGATTCTGGTGACCGTCATTCCCGGCTCTTCTTTGTCTGGTTGGATCCAGATAATGAAGGCTGTGGGGATGATGCTGATTGAGAAGATAAAGACTTGGGCTAAACAAGGAAAAGGAAGAGACAAAAGAGCGACACCTTTAGAGAGAGTTTTATGGCTCCCTTGAGAGTTTCCCTGATAGCTCAGGTGGTAAAGAATCTACCTGCAATGCAGGAGACCCTGGTTCCATACCTGGGTCAGGAAGATCCACTGGAAAAGGCGTAGGCTACCCACTCCAGTATTCTTGGGCTTCCCTGGTGGCTTAGCTGATAAACAATCCACCTGCAATGCGGGAGACCTGGGTTCGGTCCCTGGGCTGGGGAGATCTCCTGGAGAAGGGAAAGGCTGCCCACTCCAGTATTCTGGCCTGGATTCACAGAGTGACTTTCACTTTCACTTTAGAGAGAAGCAAAGTTTGGGACTGGAATATGCCAGCAAAACCCATATGTGGCAAAGATGGAAACTCTAGGTTTCAAAATGTTTCACTGGGAAGAAGACTGAGACCCTCTTTGGAGCTCTTGGAAAGGCGTTGGTAGACGTTCGATCGTCTTGTGCTTATTCCACGACTGGGACTGGCATTGCTTTGAGCGTGAGTGTTGTCAGCCTGGCAGTGGCTTGGCGGGGGAACAGGACAGTGGGCCACTGGGCCAGGCACACCACCAGCCTCAGGCCACGTCTAATAAACATCTCACAAACACCTCAGTTCAAGTACCAGGTGGCACTTAACCAAGGGGATAAATCAATCTCCACTCTAAATGAAAGCTGGAAATGAAATGGCCTTTCCTAGAAAGAGACAGCCAATTCACTCGACCGCACATAAATTTTGCCTTCATTTGAAATTGGAAGAAATCTTGCAGATCCTTCTTCCTGATTAAAAATGTCATAAATCCCAGGGATCAGAGGGAGAACCAAACCCTCCCTAGCCTCTGAAGTCTAATGCATTCCAGAAGGGGGTCCACCCAACTCGTAAAAGTCCCCTAATATGTGGTTCTGAGCCCACAGAAAATATTTGCAGAAAATCACCAGTTGCTCACTCAAGTATGTGTCTGAAAGATTTGTGAAAACACATCCTTATTGGGAGATTCTACTTTCTGTGTCTTCTTTGTGTGCTAAGTCGCTTCAGTCACGTCTGACTCTTTGTGACCCTATGGGCTGTAGCCCACCAGGCTCCTCTGTTCTTGGAATTCTCCAGGCAAAAGTACTGGAGTGGGTTGCCATGCCCTTCTCCGGGGGATCTTCTGTCTTTAAGTAAGTGTTTATAGACACTCAGGCACTATACACTTGTTTTATAACCACAAGAGGAAAATGCAATTCCAAGAGTCTTTTGGTCGTGTCAACGTCTGAAGAACAAGTACACGAGTTAGCAGGTATCCTTATCTCAGCACTAACACTTGATGACCTCTGTGCATGGGAAAGAGATGAACAAGGACATGGAGTGGCCTCAGGGAAATGCCGTTTAGCATGACAGCCAGCTTCAAACAGAAAGCAGAGCCTGCTACCCGGGGTGAGACTCAGAAACCTGGATTGCTCCTTAAGTCTCACCACCTGGGGGCTGTCTTTACCAATCAGGTCATGTCGCACCTCTGCTTAAAATCCTCCAGTGGATTTTTTTCAAGAGTTGCCATATGAAATTTCTCTGATTTCATATCTATTATGATCTAGCCCTTATATTATCATCTTTTTCTTTTTTTTTTTTACTAAAGGCCATACTTCATTCAGATAGCTTCAATTTTTCCCTAATGTCTTTTTATTTTTCCAGAATCCCTCTGGGAGACCACATTATAATCATGTCTCCTTAAGCTCCTCTTTTATATATACATATATATATTAATTTATTTATTTTAATTGGAGGATAATTACTTTATAATATCATAGTGGTTTTGCAATACATTGACATGAATCACATGTGTCCCCCATCCTGAATCCCCCTACATCCTCCCTCCCCACCCCATCCCTCTGGGTGGTCCCAGAGCACCGGCTTTGGGTGTCCTGCTTCATGCATTGAACATGCTCTGATCACCTATTTTACATACAGTAACATACATGTTTCAATGCTATTCCCTCACATCATCCCACTCTCTCCTTCCCCCACCTAGTCCAATAGTCTGTTCTTTACATCTGTGCCAAGTTCAAATTTGCCAGGATCTTGCAGCTAAGAAGGGAAATTATGAAAAGATGACGTTTTTGATGATAAAATGAGAATAACATAGGTCCTATGTCAGGTTGGGGGTAATGTCTGAAGTCTTTTCCAAACTAGAATAAACAGGTTCAGACTTAGGATTTAGATGCTAGGGAATTCGTAGGTTTGAAAAAGACTTGGAAAGAACTTCTAGGCTAGAAACCACTTTTTCTCTATATTAATATTTCAGGCTTATCTTCCTGGGCCACAGATAAACAGAAGGAGCTGAAGGAATAGTAGGGAATCTTGAAAGATCGCCTTCCATTCACTTTATTGCCTGTTTATTGAACACCTACTATGTGCCAGGCACCTGGAAAGCCAGGACCACATAGATACATACACAGACTATGACCTGACTGAGCAGGGCCCAGTTTAGGCAGCTGTTCCTGACAGCCTGCAATTGGCATAAAGGCAGTGAAATTACACCGGGTGCTCTAGTCATAGGCATGCGCCATCATGAACTTGTCCGCAGGATATACATCAAGAGTGACCCCTAACACAAATGGTGGAGTTTGGAGTGTTAGGATGTGTCTGCGGAGGTTCATCATCTGTGCCCCTCTGGTGAGGGATGTTGATAATGAGGGAGGCTGTGCACATGTCAGGGCAGAGTGTATATGGGAAATTTCTATATCTTCTCTTCAATACTGCCGAGAATCTGAAACTACTCTAAAAAAATAAAGCCTCTCAAACATTAAAAAAAAAATCCTCCAGCGGTTGCCGGTGTCCTGAGGGAAAGCTTCTACTTCTGCAGACCAAAAGGACTTCCCAAACTCAGGTCCCAACTCACCTCCTTGGCATTTCCTCTGTCAGCCACCAGGCCCCTGCCATCCACCACTCCATCAGGTACGTGCGTAATCTTAAAACCATCAGTGAGCTCTGGTGAAACCAAACAGCCCTGGAAGCGGCTCGTGGGCCTCTGCCTGCTGCGCAGCGTCTCCAGCTTCTGTGTCTTTGTGCGTTTAGTTCCCACTGCTTGCGAGGCTCTCTCTGCCGCTCCAGATGGAGGAGGAAACCCCCCATCTCAGAAGGCACCCCCTCAGAAGTCTTGCTCGACCACCCCAAGCAGCCAAAGGTCCCTCCAACCCACCTCTCTGAAGCCCTGTGTGACTCTGTCCATAGCACTCACTTCCTTGTCCCGTAAAGCAGAACATCTTCCCGACACCCACCAGGGAGAGCCGATATCAGATAATAGACACAGTAAATCTGATAGCAGTATTTATGTTAACCCTACATACGCAGATGAGTGGTTAACAAGTATATACTGACCCACCTGACATTCCTCAGAGATAATCTGCATCTCTTTAGTGAGGAGGCCAGGTTAGCTTATTCATTTATTCATTCACCAATACACATCTAAGTGTCATCTGTCTGCCATCGTATCAAATAATCTGTTGTTTTTAAATTTTAGTGGATTGCAATTTGAAACGTACAGGCTTCATATTTCCACAAACTTTCATTTGATCAGCATTCTGAGATTCGGGCAGGTCTGGGTTGGAACCATGTGGTGTTGGCTGAGATGGCTCAGCTAGGCTGGAGGATGCAAGATCATTTCATGTCTACATCCGGTGTCTCTGCTCAGATGACCAGAGAGGCTGCGGGGTAGCTGTGTCTCTCCGCTCCTGTTCTCTCACCGTCCAGGCTCTGTCTCTGCAGGTGCTGCCTCTAGCCGGCTTGGACAGGGGATCACGGGGTTCCCAGGCAGGCAACGCAGAAGCCACGGGCCTCTTAAGTGCAGAGCTCTACAATGTGTAAACAGTTACCTGCACCACACTCCACTGGTCAAAACAAGCCACGTGGTCAGCCAGCGTTCAAGCAGTGAAGAGACAGACACCACCTCTTGATGGGGGTGGCAGGAGGGGATGAGGGAAGCAGGATTCGCCGAGGCCATTATACAAAGCCTGGGCCATGCAGGCTGTGGAAGGTGCTCGAAAAGCACTGATGAATAAGCCACAGCTCCTGCCCTCAGAGTTTAGGTTGGAGAGATAATACACTTACAAACGTTCAGGTTGCAAACTTTCAAAAATGTGAGTGTGCGCCCCCTTGTTCAGCATGTAAGTAAGTTCACGGGTCACATGTGTGCCTTCTCTACAGTGGTTGTGCTTTTGTGTACTTTACTATGCAGTACTGTACAGAGGACAGAAGTACAAGTGTCTTGATGTCAAGCCTAGAATGTCCAGAAGCAAGCGTAAAAATAGCAGTATACAGCTGAGTGTGTTGCTTTGGAACCCAGGCTAGCTTTATTGAACTATGAAAAAATTGGACTTAACGAACACACTCTCAGAACAGAACTTCATGTGTGGGGGACCTACTGTAAATAGATGACTAGATGATTGCTCAGTACTAAATTAGGTGCCACAAATGTGTGCGGGTTGGGCACCTTTCTTCACCCTTATTTATAAAGCACAACATTTATAAAAGAAAAATTACTATGATTCTCCCTACTAAGGAAATGGAAACCCACTCCAGTATTCTCACTGGGGAAATTCCATGAATCAAGGAGCCTGGCAGGCTACAGTCCAAGGGGTCGCAGAGTTGGACATGACTGAAGCGACTAACCATGCATCCATCCCTACTAAGGAAGGGGTGGTAAGGGTTGGGGGAACATGCTTGCCTTGTCTTCCCAAGATATTTGCAGATTCCTTGGAACCTTGAAGATGCGCATTCTCCACTCAGGCTTGTCTCACCATCGGTCTGTCCTCTTCTCTCCTCTTCTCCCGCAGTGGTCTCATTCATCTTCCTATTTTCAGGCACCAGGTTAAAACACCCCAGGAGAAATCCTTACTGCTTCTTTTGTCCAGCGACTCTCTCTTTAGGCCATCTGTGGCCACCTTCGAAAGTTCGTATTTTCACCTGTACATCCCATCACCACTCCACCTGACTCAGATTGAATTAATCCATTCTACACATTAACACAAAACCTTTTACAACAGACCTTGTTCATGAACAAGCAGCTTTTAAACGTTTAGGAATCTGCTCAAACCCACACACCCTCTCTCTAAGTGAATTCATAAGCTTATCCTTGCATTCTGCTTACAAGATCAGATGGTCTACCCACCTCTAAACTCTAGGAAGGGACCATTGCACTGGTTTTGTGTTTTCATCTCTGCTTCTCTATTTTTCTGCAGGATGCTCTGCAGGAATAACAAAAGCACAACAATGATACAAAAACGAATCCGCCAGTCCGTCCATCAGGGCTTCAGGACAATGGCTAACATCTTGTTCGGTCTTCTCTGGTGAGAGCAGTGAGGTCTACTTCTTGCTGAAAGTGTCCTGTTACCTCAATGGTTAATCAAGAACAAGCTGGAGAGGATTCCAGAAGTCTCACAGTCAAATCCCTCAAGCCCGCGGTGAGAGCCAGGGTGTCTGAGCATTTAGAAGAGGCTTTCTCTTTACAGTAACTCAGCAATCCTTGTCTCAGGCCGGATCACTGCCTAAGCCTGTGTCAAGGACAGGAGCTTAGCTGCTGGTCACGTGATCCCATCCTTCTCCTTCCCCTGTGGTCCCCCAGACACCCACCAATTGACGGTGTAGGAGAGAGCTTAAGAACTGCCAGAGGGAAGACAAAACTGTCAATCACTTTCCAGTTCCTCTCTGATGCAGCAGGAAGCAGGAGAGGCTCTGAGCCCTTCTGCTAAAAAAGTGAATGGATAGATCCAGCACAGCAGGCTGGATCCCAGAATGCTGTCCTCGTGTGGCCAGACCCGATGATTCAATTTATCAGCATCCTTTCTCTTCTCTTCCCTTCATCTCCCTGTTCCCCAAGAAACAAGAAAGACTTTGTGGACTTGGTTTCATTAATCTTCAGAAAATCCTGGGGGACCAACTGGGGGCAAGATGCGGAATCCTTCTGCGTCCCAGGAGACTGTGTCTGGGGGAGGGAAAGGCTTGCTAAGGTCATCAGATGCTTGCCGAGGTCACAGGGTGCTCAGCTTCCAATGCCAAGAGCCTGGCTCTAAACCAGTACTTTCCAAACTGCCCGGCAGGCCATGGGGGGTTCTGAGAGGGACTTGGGGACAAAGGTAGCACCCAGTGCATGCTTAGTCGAAGGAGCTTTAATCACCCATATTCTAATCAGCTGCCCCAAACACAGGCATCTCCAAATAACCTAGAGTCTAATAACATCCCACACCCAATTGGTGTCTAAGGAAACCTGTCTGGTTTCTCTGGTGGCTCAGTGGTAAACAGCCTGCCTCCAATGCAGTAGGAGTGGGTTGATGCTTGGATCAGAATGATCCCCTGGAGAAGGAAATGGCAACCCACTCCAGTATTCTTGCCTGGGAAATCCCATGGACAGAGGAGCCTGGTGGGCTATAGTCCACGGATTCACAAAGAATCAGAAGCAACTTAGCAACTATGCAACAGTAACCTATGTCTAATAGAAGCCTGTAATATAATTTATAACCTGCTATACAATATGCTTGATATATAATTATGTTATATATCACGTGGTGGTTTTTTGGTTTAGTCAGTAAGTCATGTCTGCCTCTTATGACACTGTGGACTGTAGCCCGCCAGATCCCTCTGTCCATGGGATTTTCCAGGAAAGAATACTGAAGTGGGTTGCCATTTCCTACTCTAAGGGATCTTCCTGACCCAGGGATCCAAGCCAGGTCTCCTGCATTGCGCATGGATTCTTTACAAGCTGAGCCACAAGGGAAGTCCATATATATCATTTAATATAACCTATGATAACTCATGGGCTTCCCTGGTGGCTCAGAGGTTAACGCGTCTGCCTCCAATATGGCAGACCCAGTTTCAATCCCTGGGTCGAGAAGATCCCCTGGAGAAGGAAATGGCAATCCACTCCAGTATTCTTGCCTGGAGAATCCCATGGACAGAGAAGCCTAGTAGGTTACAGTCCACGGGTCGCAAAGAGTCAGACACGACTGAGTGACTTCACCTTCACCTCATGATAACTCATAAGAATAAAAAGCTGCACCCAGTAAAAGCCTCAATAACCTACATCTGATAAAACTTTGCTATTTAATTGTAGTTTGAGACAGGTCTCTGGCTCCCCTTGACAGCCAGATTAATGGCCCTAATCTCCTTTGATATTGACATGCTAAAGCCCTCACAGCAAAGAGAGGCTGTGTAAAAGGGACTCCGAGCCCCCGCCCCCACCCCCAGCAGAGCTGCTTATGTACAGGAAGTCCCCTAGGTACCAATGAGCTCTGTTCTGAAAGCGCATTCACAAGTCTAATTTGTGGGTGCATGCGTGCTAAGTCGCTTCAGTCATGTCCTGTTCTTTGCGATCCCATGCACTGCAGCCCACCGGGCTCCTCTCTCCATGGGATTCTCCAGGCAAGAGTACAGGAGTGGGTTGTCGTTTACCATTGGCTATGTACTGCTGATTTTACACTTGCTTCTGGGCTTGAAATACAGACAGTTCACTACTGTGATCTATAGGGTCATGTGCAGTGAAGTACACAACCCCACAGCCACATGTGGAAGACGCACACGTGTGACAATGCGTAAGTGTGCATTATCTTCATCTGTATCAAGATTTTGCTTATTTTCTCCCAAATGGAATCTCACAGCAAAAAAAATAACCCTGGAAGAGTTTAAAGTTGCTAAGTCTCGGATTTCTCAGTTGCAAAATACTAAAAAAAAATGCCTCAAGGATGAGAAAATCCTGTGGGTAGCATTTTGCATGCAGGAGGCCCCATTTTATAAGTTTCTGTTGAAAAAGTGAAATTGGTTTTGCTTCAATCCTCTATTTCTCATACTTAACAGGGGACTATGATCTCAGTCTACTTAAAATGTTTATAGAAGGAAGGAATGCACTCCGAGACTACATACAAATGATTTAAACACCATACAATGTTTCGGAACATCTACCTTATGATTCAGTTGTGGAGCATCGATAATCAAGAACTGTTTATATGATCAGTAGGCAAAATGTCACCAGAATGACAGAAGGTGCCAATTAAGTAAAGCAGTTTATCATGGAAACATGTTGAAAGACTCTTGAGCATTGTGCACAGGGACCATTCTATTACTTAGATCTATGTTTTACTGGGAAATTTATGTCAATAAAATGACATAAATTCATTCTCATTAAGCGTAATGAGTTCATCCAGCTCAACTAATAATATGGAACATCTGTCAGGGTGACCTTCCAACATGCTCTTTTCAGTGATGTCACAGAGCTAGTTGATTTGTGCTTCCTCAAGGGCACCAGGGGGTCAAGGTCAGCCACACGGTCAGTGAGTAATTACTGGGAGAGCCACCTCTCACTTGCTATTGTGGATTGAGCCCTGTCCCTGGAGCCAAGGCACCCAATTGCATGCTAAACAAGTCTATCAGAGCTAGTTGATTTGTGCTTCCTCAAGGGCACCAGGGGGTCAAGGTCAGCCACACGGTCAGTGAGTAATTACTGGGAGAGCCACCTCTCACTTGCTATTGTGGATTGAGCCCTGTCCCTGGAGCCAAGGCACCCAAATTGCATGCTAAACAAGTCTAGTCATTTGGGATGTTAGGAGAGATGAAGTAAGGGAAGGGAGAGGGGGAGATGGGAGGAAGAAGGAAGTGAAGTCGCTCAGTCGTGTCCAACTCTTTGCGACCCCATGGACTGTAGCCTGTCAGGCTCCTCCATCCATGGGATTTTCCAGGCAAGAGTGCTGGAGTGGATTGCCATTTCCTTCTCCAGGGTATCTTCCTGACCCAGGAATCAAACCCAAATCTCCCGCATTGCAGGCAGACGCTTTACCATCTGAGCTACCAGGGAGGCCCTAAGAAGGAAGAAAGAATGAATTTTCATGATCCTCTATGTTTGGCAGACACAGGGTGAAGTCTTTACTGCAGAACTTCTCAGAGCCTTTAATATAACTCTGCATTATGACTTCCCAAGTGGAAGATTGGATAGCCACTATCTGGTTGTTCTTGAGTCACTGAGTCAGGTCTGACTCTTTGTGACCCCGTGGACTGCAGCATACCAGGCTTCCTTGTCCTTCACCATCTCCTGGAGTTTGCCTAACTCATGTCCGTCGAGACTGTGATGCCATCCAACCATCTCTTCCTCTGTCGTCCCCTTCTCCTCCTTCCTTCAATCTTTCCCAGTATTAGGGTCTTTTCCAATGAGTGGGCTCTTCACATCAGGTGGCCAAAGTTTTGGGACTTCAGTTTTAACATCAGCCCTTCCAATGAATATTCATGTTTGATTTTCTTTAGAATTGACTGGTTTGACCTCTTTGCTGTCCAAGAGACTCTCAAGAGTCTTCTCCAGCACCACAGTTCAAAAGCATCTATTCTTCGGTGCTCAGCCTTCTTTACAGTCCAACTCTCACATCTGTACATGACTACTGGGAAAACCATAGCTTTGACTAGATGGACCTTTGTCATCTGTTTGCATGATGTATTGGAAAGAATGATGAAAATGCTCATGAAAATGCTTGGGAAAATATGGGATAAAGTGCTTCAACTCGGCTCCCTTTTCACTGAGTATGACTCAACATGAATGTTCTTTGTTCAGGTTCTGCCCAAGCCCTCAGCCATTCTCACCATAAATAGTTTGGATATCTCATGAGAAAAGTGCTGCCCAGTGGGACCTTTCTGCCCATCCTAGCTTCTTTGGAGTCCTTCAAACCAGCACGCAGGTCTCCTCAGGACCCCAGAGTGGACTGGGACCAGCCCTCAGTTCCCAAGTGGAGGAAGACCGGAGGAAGGCTGTATAAGGGAGGGCCGTCTTTGGGCAGGGCCAAGCTTAAACTAAGGGGTCTCACTCAGGCCTCACTTACCCAGTTCAAAGAGCATAAGCAGTAGATGAAGTCAGCGGTCCCAAGTCCGTATATCCACTAAGGGTGGGCAAGGGGCAAGAATAACAGGAAACGTGGGAGCCAAAACCACGTGCCCGAGGCGTTGCTGAGGCTGGACCTGGGGACACAGCGGCTGAAGGGGCGGCCTGTCTTCAGAGCCAAGGTCCTGAGCAGGCTCTCAGCGCGGCAGGTTGTGCGATGGGGAGTCTGTGCTTACAGGCTGGTGGCAGCTGGAATTGCCCTTGTTCTCACAGTCCTGGAATCAGTGAGCCTGGGGTCTTCCCAGATGCCTCAGTGGTAAAGAATCAGGAGATGTGGGCTCCATTCTTAGGTCAGGAAGATCCCCTGGAGGAATTATAAATTAGCAACCCACCGCAGGATTCTTGCCTGGGAAGCCCTGTGGGCAGAGGAGCTTGGTGGGCTACAGCCCATGGGGTTGCAAAGGATCGGACACGACAGAGCAACTAAAGAACTCGAAGTCTGCAGTGAGCCTTTTGCCCCTGCAGGCTCGCTGACCCCTAATCACCACTGTGTCTGCCTTAACTCCCAGTTGGATAAATAAAGGGCTTCCTAAGAAAGCCCTTCAGGATTTTGGAGGCTAATGAACTGCCTCCTTCCTTCCAGACCCTAACCGTGACTTTGCTTCTGTGCCCCAGCTGCCAGATGGGTCTTGTGTCAGAACAGAAAGAACATGCAGAACAAGAATACCTCTACCCTCCCGATGGTGCCAACATCCCAGCTGCCTGGAGGTTCCTGAGAGGATGGGGTGGGGTGGGGGATGGACAAGAGATGACCCCAACAGGAATATGAGAGATGCCTATCTGTAAGAGGCTGTGGCTGCTCCTTGCTTATCTTAACCTCCACTTTTATCCCTTACAGTGGTGTGAGTCTCAGACACTCCTGTGTTCCTCCCATCTCTTCCAAACGTTCCTTCCATTGCTTCTAAAAAATGCTGTATTATAATCGTATTGCAGTGTTTAATATTAATTTTATAACTACAAGCACTATCATTTATAATATGCTAATTAATGCTTTTACAATTGACATATGAGAGAACAGTTTATAAGTAAGGGGATAATACATATTTATAATTTTAACAAGAAGAAGATTAAAACTTGGTATCTTTAAGAAAAAAACTTGGTATCTGCCTTTCAATTTAACAAACAGCAGTCCTGTAAATTTCCAGTTTGTATTTAATGCATTACTTCACCCTTCTAACCAAAAGAAACGCTATCCTAAATCTTATAGTAATCCTTTCCTTGCTTTTCTTTGTGATTTTTCCATGGCAAACCCCAAGCAATATTGCATTTAGTTTTGCCTGTCTTTGAACTTTGGATGAATGAAATCGTGCGTTCATGGGTGTGCCTGCTCAGTCCTGTTTATGTCCAACTTTTTGCGATACTGTTGTAGCCACACGTTCCGGGAAACAAACTCTCTCAGCAGGACGATGCAGATAGAGGGGTGCAGTTTATTACACCAGCGGGCTCGAGGCAGAGCCTCCCCTTAGCCAAGGACCCTGACCAGCACTTGTGAAAATCTTTTCTACCCCATGTGTACGTGTCTGAACCCACCACTCCCAATTCCTTGAGGCTTACATAAACCAAGGAAAATACAACCCCGGTAACCCCATCATTCACGTGCTATGTGCTCATGTGCTCAAACAGTCTGACAATTGCCAATACTCAGTAAACCCAAGGTTACACTCTGAATGATACAGAAAAATGTATGGCCTCTCTGGAGGAAGGAGTGATCAGTGTATGTTTTCTCTCAGGAGATGAGTAACGTAGATATGATCTTCAGGGTTCCCCTGTCTGCAGGGGTCTTATCTTTCTGTTGTTGTTTTCATAGGCACTAAACACAGAGTTCAGAGTCCATTGGAAAGGGGGCCGCTCACGATCAGCACCAACAGGCCTAAGGCGGAGTCCAGGCCCTATGAATTCCTTCTCCAATACTATGGACTACAGTCCACCAGGCTCCTCTGTCCATGCAGGCTCTCAGGCAAGAAAACTGAAGTGGGTTTCCATGCCCTCCTCCAGATAAAAGAAATCATAGCGTACATATTATTTTGTAACTCTCTCTTGTCACTCAACTTTGAAACTATAATGATAAATATGTCTCGTTTCTTAAATTTTATTATTACATGATATTTCATCATTTGAATGCATCATACATTATTTCTTGACTCTAGTGCAAATGAGCATTTGATTATTCTAGCATTTTGCTGTTATGAATGAAAAACATTCTTATATTTGAGCCCTACTGTGTATATACAAGAATTTCCCTAAGACAAAGCTCTTCAAAAATTTTACTTTTGCCTGAGTATCTGCTAAAGCCTTGAGAAGCAAAATATTTCTTTAAATATTTTTAAGTAAACATTGAAAAAATTTATACAATCTTAAGTGTTTGCAAAGACTGTAATATTTGACATGGTAGAAATATGGTAAAGGGCTTCCCAGGTGGCTCAGTGATAAAGAATCTGCTTAGCAGTGCAGGAGACTCTGGTTCAGTCCCTGGATCATGAAGACTCCCTGGAGAAGGAAATGGCAGCCCACTCCAGTATTCTTACCTGGGAAAAATCCCACGGACAGAGGACCTGGTGAGCTACAGTCCAAGGGATCGAAAAAGAGTTGGACAAGACTTCAAAACTAAAAAACAATAGCAAATATGGTGAAACCTTGCGATTATGCAAATTCACATGCAAATCCATGAGCAGTTGGCACTTTCACCCACCATTTCCTGTTCTCAAATCAGATTTTATCTTCTGTAGAAGTGGGACAGAGAGAGACCCTAAAGGAGCGGATGAGGCTGGGGAGGAAACCGCAGGCCCCAGGCAGCCCTGTTGCCAGGCACAGATGAAGGAAAGTATGTGCACGTGTCTCCAGGAACCACCCAGCCCAGACTTCCACACCCAGGCTGACAGGCTGCCTTCAACTCACAGAGATTCCTGCAACTGCTGCGGTGTTTCTGTACATGACAGGAAGCTTCAAGACACAGAAATAGTGCCATTGATATTAAAGCTGGAAAGGAATATTATAGAAAGATCATTTGATGCTTTGAATTCTTCGGTGGTTTTATGCAAATTCACTTAGTAATCTAGCATTTTTTTAAATGATTGTTAATGATCCCTCAGCTGACAACTTGATGAGATCTTTTTTTGATTTTGTTGAAAGTAAAGAACTGTCAAGTATTTGACTCATAAAATCCTTTTCAGTCATTTGAGGAATGCTTTTTATCAAATTCTGGGAAACAGAACAAAGAATTTTTATCCTATGTTTGTTCCAGAAAGATTTATCAAGGGCTAATATCGCATCTATAATTTTTTCACTTAGAGTCCCCTTGCTTATAGGTTATGTAACCTGGAAACGTTAAAAAAAGGAAATATTGTTGATTCTAATCAAATATTGCTCACATAATATTTTTAATAAAGTTCTTTTTATCCTAACATGTACTTTTAAAACATTTCCATCTAAACTTTAGAAATGAAGATAGAATCCATTCAATTTATGAGTAATAACTAGGATATAATTGAACAGGCAAAACTAATCTTTAGCTTTAACCAGTCAGGCCAGACTTTGTGTCAGAAAAAAAGATCTGACTTCGTACCTCAAATTAAGAAAAATGTTGCTGTGAAACCCTGGCAAACATTTTACTTTTGTATTATGATTCTAACATAGACAACACGTAGGCAGATGAGTGGGATGGATGTGTGCATGGCATATCATAGAAACATAGTCTTGCTCTAAATTTGTCTCGTGGAAGAAATAAGACACTGCTACCTTTGATATTCATAACAGTGATGCGTTTTGGAGAGTAGTTGGTGATTTCAGGAGGCAAGGAAAATTGTCACCTCTGAGGCTAGATTCAGAATATCCTGATGCGAACCAAAATATTCCATTGCTAACACAACACTCTGCTCTTAACAGAAAATTTACAAGACCACAAAAATCACAAAGCTTCACCACAGGTTAATGGTATCTTGATTGACAGAAGCCTCAGGGCAACAATATCTCGTATTGACTTTTTGGCGCTCCCCAGGATTTTTTTTTAGATCCCAGAGAGATGCACCCGAGTAAGAGAGGGTCAGTGAGAGGTTTTCTTTTGTAGCAACAGAATAAGGATGATTGTGAAAAGGGAGAACCAACAAAGTTTTTTTTGTTTTTCCTAAAGTGTGTTATCAGATAGAACAATTTTAGAAAAGTACAGATAGATATTGAAGATCTAAAAATTAATTCCCTCAAAGACATCTATGCTTGCAGAGCCCTGGCAAAATCTTCACGAAACCTCAGGAAACATTTGCACTACAGTGTGAAGACAACTGCCAAAAAGCAAATACTCAGGGGTAGAATCGAGGTCATAGGATGTGCGTAGCTTCAACTTTATGGGATAATCACAAACCGTTTTCCAAAGTGATTCTGCCAATGAGCACTCCCACCTGCAATGTACAAAGCTCCCACTACTCCACATTCTTGCCAGAAACTGGTGTTTTCAAGATATTTGCTTGCCAGTATAATAGTTGCAAAATTTTATATCCTATTTTAATTGGGTTTCTTCCATTACTAAGGCGATTGAATATCTTTTCTCGTGTTTATCGACCATTTACATTTTCTCTTTGGGGAAATTCCTCTTCTTGTGTTTAGTCTATTTACCCATTGGAATCACTGGGTTTTTTTTTTCTGGTTGGTTCTCAAGAGCTTTTTTTCAAACATACTGTACGTATTAGTACTGTCTCAGTTTTATGTATTGAAAACATGTTCTGTTACCACAGACTTTTAGAATGAATTTATGGTTGCCCCAGGGGAGGATAGGGGGAGGGAAGGGATAGTTAGGGAGTTTGGGATGGACATGTATAAACTGCCATATTTAAAATGGATAACCAGCAAGGACCTACTGCATATAAGAGGGAACTCTATTCAATGTTATGTGGCAGCCTGGATGGGAGGGGAGTTTGGGGGACAATGGCTACATGTATATGTATGGCTGAGTCCCTTTGCTGTCCACCTGAAACTATCATAACATTGTTAATCGACTATATCCCAATACAAAATAAAAGTTTTTAAAAAGTATGTTCTCTTGGTTCATAGGTTACCTTTTTACTCTGTTTATATTTTTATGAACAAAAGTCATTTTAAGGTTTGGAATTTATCAATATTCCCCATTACGATTTGTGCTTTTCAGATTTTAAGAAATTCTTCCTATCTCAAGATCATAAAGACATTCTCCTATATTTTCTTGTAAAAGTTTTGCCATTGACACTAAGTACTCAACCCATCTGAAATATTCTTTTGTCTGAGACAAAGCGAGGATCCATTTCCACTTCTTGCCATCAGATAGCAAAGCATCCTTGCACCATTTACAGAATTTCCATCTTTTCCCTGCTAATATGCAGAGCCAGCTTGGTCATATAACAGGTTTCCAAATAAGTGTGGATCAGATATTGGACTCCCTGTTTTTTCCCATTGGCCTGCCTAACTGTCCCCATATTAATGCCGTAACACCTTAATTACGACAGTTTTATTATGTCTCCTTATTCAGAAGGGCAAATCTCTTCCTCCTGATTTTGGCACTTTGTCTTTTGTGGCGGAGACTGCAGCCATGCAATTGAAAGACACTTGCTCCTTGGAAGAAAAGCTATGACAAACCTAGACAACATATTAAAAAGGAGAGAAATGACTTTGCCAACAAAGGTCCACCTAGTCAAAGCTATGGTTTTTCCAGTAGTCATCTATGGATGTGAGAGTTGAACCATAAAGAAAGCTGAGTGCCAAAGAATTGATGCTTTTGAACTGTGGTGTTGGAGAAGACTCTTGAGAGCCCCCTTGGACAGCAAGGAGATCCAGCTAGTCCATCCTAAAGGAAATCAGTCTTGAATATTCATTGGAAGGACTGATGCTGAAGCTGAAGCTCCAATACTTTGACCAACTGAATGAAAAAACTGACTCACTGGAAAAGACCCTGATGCTGGGAAAGATTGAAGGCAGGAGAAGGGGATGAGAGAGGATGAGATGGTTGGATGGCATCACCAACTCGATGGACACGAGTCTGAGCAAGTTCCAGGAGATGGTGAAGGACAGGGAAGCCTGGCGTGCTGCAGTCCATGGAGTCCCAAAGAGTCAGACACAACTGAGTGATAAACTGACTTTTGCAGCAGCTGAGAAAGCACACGCTTAACTGAGATCTCCCTTCAAAGAGAGAACGTGCCAGGGAGAGCAGTCAGCACACCATTTCCAGCTGGAGGTGACTCCAGAGTCTTCACCATCTTTAAACCCAAGGCCATGCACTCCATGGACAGGCCCAGCTAATGACCAAATACAAAGGTGGTTGAGGAAGGGCTCCCACTGACCTGAGCGGGAGTCCTCTCCAGGCATCCATATACCCAAGTCCCCCATGGGCTAGTGGAGACCTCTGATAGCTACTCTGCAGACTGAGGCTCTCCTTGCCTGGTTCTCCCTTCTTCCTCCTATCTTTTCACAGGAGTAGAGTCAATCTGAAGGGTCAGTTTGGCCCCTCCAGCTCCCTCTTTCCTGTATCTCTCATGGACATTACACTCAATAAACCTCTAACCTCATCTTTGCAACTGCTTACCAGAAAATTCGACCAATGTACTTTATGAAAACTTTAGAATGTCCTCATCATGTTCTACTAGAAAACTTGTTGAGATATAAACTAGAATTGAAATGAGTCTATTAATCAGTTTGAGGAGAACTGACATCTTTACAACATGAATACTTTCTATACATAAACATATGATGTCTGTTTAGCTAGGTTTTCTTAATGTCCTTCAATAAAGTTTTTAATTTGTCACCAAAAAAGTAATTTGTATGCCATTGTTAAAATCTTATTCCTTTGTAGTTTGCATTTTTGGTTGGGATGATATCTGGATAGTTAAATTTTTATTTTCTGATCTTTTGAACTTTCTTTTTTGGATCTAAAGAAATGTTCTAACTTTTATATCTTAGATCCATAACCTTAATAAACACTCCT
>SJYC01083436.1:0-16305 GCA_006408675.1 Madoqua kirkii | reverse complement strand
TCCATAACCTTAATAAACACTCCTACTAATTCTTTTCACTTCTTTGTATATTCATTTACATTTTCTTTGTAGACAGTATTATATGTGAATTATGGCAGATTCACTTCTACCTTTCCAAACTTTGAAATTAATTTATAATTCTTATCTAATTACATGAGTTATGGCTTCTAGGAAAAGTTTGAATAGAAGAAGTTAAAGGATCATCCTGGTCTTATTCTTGAACTTAAAGAGAATCCTTTTAATTTTCTACCTTTGAGTACAGCATTGGCTGTACATGTTCCGTCAATTGTTTCATTAACTTTAGAAAGGTTTTCTTCCACTGATAACTTCCTAAGAAGTTTTTCTGAGAAAAATAATGAACAATACACTAAACCCCAGTGTATGCTGCCCCAAATTATTCAGTCTTACCTTTTTCTATAGCTATTGCTGCAGTTGGACAGAACTTGCATCTGAGGCACCATCATGTTGTATTATTGAGAGCTGAAAACTATTGCCACTGTTATATTTTATACATCCTATTTTATCCTTTTTCTATTTTTTTTCTCCTTTCCACTTACTGACTTAATTGAATTCCTCTTCACTCCATGCACACATCCAACTTTTTCTCCTTTACTAGCTTGGAAATGTACTTTATAATATGCTGTTAAGTTTTCTTGAAAATTTTAACCCACTTATTTAGCTTATCAAAGGCTGGTGGTTCAGACAGTAAAGCGTCTGCCTACAATGTGGGAGACCTGGGTTCAATCCCTGGTTTGGGAAGATCTCCTGGAGAAGGAAATGGCAACTCACTTTAATATTGTTGCCTGGAAAATCTCATGGATGAAGGAGTCTGGTAGGCTACAGTCCATGGGGTCGCAAAGAGTCGGACACGACTGAGCAACTTCACTTTCACTTTTCAGGGAGATATAAAACTTTACCTTCCTCCTGAACAACATTTCTTTTGAGTGCTTTTAACTGCAAATATCCTTCCTGATTTATACAATATACATATGCATAATTTTATATCTATGCCAAATTTTTATACCTCCATAAATTAGACATTGTAGACTCTGCCTTTTATAGTCAGTCTTTGGAGAGTTACCTGTAGATTTACCATTATTTTTATTCACATTTCTATCTTGCATTTCATATCTTTTAGGATTATTTTTCATCTCTCTGAAGTGCATTTTTTAGAAATTCCTTTAGTGGAAGCCTAATGGAAATTAATTAGTACATATTGTGTTTGACATGTTTTTATTCCAAAGTTATTTCTAAAAAATCATCTACTTGTATTAGAGTTATAGTTTGAAAGTTATTTTCTCTTGACACTTTGAAAAACCTTCTCTTCAGCCTTATAACTTCCTTTGATACTATTTTTCCAGTTTTATTGAGATATAATTGACTTACAGCACCACGTGTACAGCATAATGATTTGACTTACGTATTTAATGAAATCATTGCCACAATAAGTTTAGCTTTGTTACCATTCAGAAATCAGTTGTCAGTCTAATTTCAGTTTCTTTGTATATTTCTATCTTTCTTCTCTCACTGGTTTTAAGATCTTCTCTTTGCCTTTACTGATCTTCACTTTTGCTATGTATCTAGGTGATACTTTTTTTTGATCTGGCTTGGAGTTTATTCAGCCCTGTAGATGTGAGAAATAGTATGTTTTATTGACGGTAGAAATTTTCAGAGTTTTTTTTTTTTTTTTAATGTGACTTTCCTGTTCTCTACCATTTCTTTCTGGAACTTTCATTAGACTTCCTAAGTGCTCTGTGGTCTTCTATTCTCATTTATACTTTTCTTGGCTCTCTGAGAGACACTCTATGTAATTTCCTCATACCTATTTCCCAAAACCCCTGTATGTGTGTGTGTGTGTGTGCTTAGTTACTTAGTTGTATCTGACTCTTTGTGACCCCATGGACTATGGCCTGCTATGTTCCCCTGTCCATGGGATTCTCCAGACAAGAATACTGGAGTGAGTAGCAATTCCCTTCTCCAGGAGATCTTCCCGACCCAGGGATTAAACTGTGTCTCCTGAATTGCAGGCAGATTCTTTACCATCTGAGCTGAGAAGCAACAGACAAATAACAATCAAGGGGGCATTCTCCAATAAATGTCAGTAATCCTCACAAACACAAAAATCATCAAAAAGTCTAAATCATCAAAAACAAGGAAAGTCTGGGAAACTTACAGCCAAGGTAGTCCTAAAAAATATGACATTTAAATATAATGTGTATCCTCCAGGATGGAAGCCTAAAATAGGGGGAAAAGACATTAAGGAAAAATCAAGGAATTCTGAATAACTTATGGGCTTCAATGAATAATAATGTATCAATATTGGTTAATTAAACGTAATAAATGTACTCAACTAATGTAAGATGATAATCATAAAAGAATCTGGTCCTGTGGTTATATGGAAATACTACGCTAGCTTTGCAATTTTCTTGTAAATCGAGGACTGTTCTAAAATGTAATGTTTATTAATAAAATACTTTATCTAGCATTTTTAGAAGTACTACTATGGGAGGAGTCTTATCTAACATCTAGTCATCCATATTTCCATAAATATTTCCACTCTTTATTGAGAGCTTTATTCCCATATGTAATTTTCACCTTGATTGGTATATATGGCTTCTCCAGAGAAATAGAACCAATGGAAAGGAGATAAATATGAACAGACATAGTTATATAGACAAACATCCATATATTATCTATGTGTATACACTGGGGTTGGCCAAAAGAGGTCATTCAGTTTTTCTATAACATCTTACAGAAAAACCCAAGAAACTTTTTGACCAATCCAATTTTACTTATTATAAGGAACTGGCTCACACGATTATGTAAGTTGAGAGGCCCTAAGACCTGCAGTTGGAAAGTCGGAGATGCAGGAGCATTGATGGAGTGGATAGCATTTGAGTGTGAAGGCTTGGGAACCAAGAGAGTTGATGACATAGGTTCCAGGCCAAGCCAGCAGGCTCCATACCAAGGAAGAGCCCAAGTCCCAGCTCAAAGCAATCAGGTAGGTGGAGTTTCCTCTTCCTGAACTTCTCTGTTTTACTCAAATCTGCAAGTGATTAGCTGAGGTCCAGCCGTATTAGCTTCCCAGATGGCTCAAGTGGTAAAAAATCCGCCTGCCAATGCAGGAGATGCAAGTTCAGTCCCCGAAGCAGGAAGATTCCCTGGAGGAGGAAATGACAACCCACTCCAGTATTCTTGTCTGTGAAATCCCGTGGACAGAGGAGCCTGAAGGGCTACAGTCTATGGGGTAGAAGAGTCAGACACAACTGAGCACACACATGCACCCATATTAGGGAAATCCATCTCCTTTATGTAGTCTACCAAATTCAAAAGTTACTCTCATGCAGAAACACCCAGGATAATGGGCGAATGTTTGACCATAAGCCTGGGCATACTGTGACCCAGTCAAGTTGACCTATTGAATGAATCGTCACAGTGGGAGTCAACAAGGAGCCAGGCTGCAGACCTCCAGCTCTGGCAGCTGAAACTCCAGCTTCCATGCTCCTTTCAGCACAGGGAATTCAGCAGCAGGGTCTACTTGGGGACATGCTTTGGGGGGCACAGTCCCTGACAATGATGAGGGACCCCAAACAGCCACTGCCTGAGCCCCTCGTGAAGACTGGATGCAGCTGTGTGTGGAATGCACTGTGCAGGCTGTTCACTTCTGCAGAGGTGAAGGGCTGCCATTATTCCGCTTATTTTCCTGGGGACTACCAGCATTCACATTATCTTCGTTTTTTTTTTCTAGGCAGAAATGAAAAGATAACATATCTGAAAAGCTAAGCCCCTATGAATTCATAAAGAGAGTTTAGCTGACATGTCTGCATCAAAGAGAAGAATAGCAGTGCAAATTTCTGTGTTGCTTCTGGCACACAGACCATTTTCTAGAGCATTATCTTGTGTAATCCTTACCAAAATCCCATACAATAGAGGCTATTATTATACTGCTTTTTGTAGATGTAGAGAAAGCCCAAGAGGGGTTAAGTGACTGGCCCAAGATAACACTGCTAGGAAATAACTGAATTATATTTTGAACACCAGGTTTCGATTTCTAAATCTGTATTCTTCTCACTGTATCACAACCCCTCTCTTGAGAGGGAACAGTCAACTCAGCCCTGGGCAGCATAATTACTGGCAAAGAAAGACAAGAAAACTTGGTGATACCACTAAATTCCCTGTGGGTCTCCTGGGCACAAGGCCTCTCTGAGCCCCCATTTCTTTGATTACAGGAAGTAGCCTTCACTCGGTCTCCATGACCTTCCCTGAGTTGCACTGGACAGACAAGCAGTCATTAATTAGGGAAGGGAGGGGCTGCGAGACCAGGCAGAAATTAACAGTCAAGAGCAGCCTTGGATCAAGGTCCTGTTTTCCCATCCGAGGATACACAACAGTATCTTTGAGCTACTTTGCAGATACTGCAACCTCTTCCAGCTGGGAGAAGTTAATAACTGATGATGGTATACAGCCCACAGGATGCAGACCCCAGACCAACTGGACCTGAAGTTTGATGATACTGATCCCTACTTGCCTCACCACCAAATCATCAGAAGAACATCTATGTGCTGTTCATGCCCTCTTTGAACGATTGCTCTAAAACTTCTCACTATCTTCCCCAAGTTGGGATATATGGTTTTGAGGGCATTAGTGTGCTATGTCCCCCTCTGCCTGGCAAAGCAATAAAACTACCCTTTTCTACTTCACCCAAAACCCTGTATCAGAGACTCAACTGGGGCTCAGTGTACAGAGAAACTGAGTTTGGGGCATCATTTGCTAATAGCTGAAAATTCAGATTTTGGGTTCTTCTACACTTAGAAGAACATATCCAAGTGAGGGGTAACAGTATCTAAGGAATCCAATTTCCTGTGATTCATAAATTCATGCATTCCACCACCAGCCATCCATCTGCCCAACAAATTAAAGGTTTATTACGTGCTGACTACCATTATAGGCACTGAGATCACATGGCCTCAGCCTCACCATCAGCATCATCAACAGTTTCTTCCCAATTACTGTGATTATGGGTGTGCCAAAGGTGTCTAGGTAGCATATCATGAAGCCCAAGATTGCAGAACGTGATGCCAATATGGAATTGGTCATGACTTTGACACACGTACTCACCAAAGCAGATACTGGAACACAGAGCAAAGGAGACACAATGAATTGGAGGGGGAAAATGAAGCTATGCACAATGAATACATACAGTATGCACGCAGGGACAAATGCACTTTGTGGCTGTGTATTGGGAAGAAGTCATGATATCCGAATTCATAAAGCTGTAAAGAACTTTTGCTCCTAAGTAGGCAGACAGATGAAAGATCTTCAGGTGATATAGCAAGGCTGGATTGGTCCCATCACTTCAAGACAAATAGATGGGGAAACAATGAAAACAGTGAGAGACTTTATTTTTGGGGCTCCAAAATCACTGCAGATGGTGAGTGCAGTCATGAAATTAAAAGATGCTTGTTCCTTGGAAGAAAAGCTATGACCAACCTAGACAGCATATTAAAAAGCAGAGAATGACTTGGCCAACAAAGGTCTGTCTAGTCAAAGCTATGGTTTTTTCAGTAGTCATGTATGGGTGTGAAAGTTGGACTATAAAGAAAGCTGAGCACTGAAGAATGGATGCTTTTGAACTGTGGTGTTGGAGAAGACTCTTGAGAGTCCCTTGGACTACAAGGAGATCCAACCAGTCCATTCTGAAGGAGATCAGTCTTGAATATTCATTGGAAGAACTGACTGAGGCTGAAGCCAAAGCTCTAATATTTTGGCCACCTGATGGGAAGAGCTGACTCATTGGAAAAGATCCTGATGCTGGAAAGACTGAAGGCAGGAAGTGAAGGGGAAGACAGAGGATGAAATGGTTGGATGGCATCACTGACTCGATGGACATGAGTTTGAGCAAGTTCCAGGAGTTGGTGATGGACAGGGAAGCCTGGCGTGCTGCAGTCCATGGGGTCGTACACAACTGGGCAACTGAACTGGCTTTCATTTTTTCTGATTTCCAGAAAAATTTCAATATGAAATTCAGCATTCTGTACCCAGTGGTATGGATTTGACTTTTTATATTGTCGTTCAGCCACTCAGTCATGTCAAATTCTTTGCAATTCCATGGACTGTTGAATGCCAGGCTTCCCTGTCCTTCAACTCCTGGAACTTGCTCAAACTCATGTCCATCGAGTCAGTGATGCCATCCAACCACCTCATCTTTTGTTATCCCCTTCTCCTCCTGCTTTCAATCTTTCCCAGCATCAGGGTCTTTTCCAGTGAGTCTGTTCTTTGCATCAGGTGGCCAGAGTATTGGAGCTTCAGCCTCCACATCAGTCCTTCCAATGAATTTAACATTGATTTCCTTTGGAACTGGCTGGTTTGATCTCCTTGCAGTCCAAGGGACTCTCAAGAGTCTTCTCAATAGAGCTCGGATAAATGTTGATTTCGTTTCCCTTGGCTCAGAAAGATAAGTTTGGAATGTTTTTCAGAGGGATTGCTTTAATTTGGAAAGCAATATAAATTCCTCAGAAGAGAGAACCACAAAAATAGAAAGTTTCCCTGACCTCTTCTCTGTCTAAACAAGGCCTCTTACTCCTCTCTAAGTATTGCGTTGGTCACTCAGTCATGTCCAACTCCTTGCAACCCCGTGGACTGAGCCCAGCAGGCTCCTCTCTCCACAGGGTTCTTCAGGCAAGATCACTGGAATGGGTTGCCATTTCTTCCTCCAGGGAATCTTCTCGACCCAGGAACTGAACCCAGGTCTCCTGCATTGCAGACAAATTTTTTACATTCTAAGTTACTCCTCCCTAAGGTGCAGATAAGATGTGACTTCTGTCAGGGAGACTTCCGATTCCAACAAGCACCTATCAGAGCCACATCTCTGCCTTGCAGCCTCCTGGACTGCATGCCTGGGGAGGTGAGCACCCCTCCCTGTGACTTCTGCGTATATCCCTCCTCTGTTGTTACTGTGGATGAAATGCAATGCGCTTAGCTTAGATGAATCCATTCTTTTTTAAACTGGACTCTATCCCCACTTAACCACTGAGCCACGCAGTTTTCCTCCCTCATTTATCTTTACGTTTTCTCTTTCTACTTGGTCATTCCCCACAGCAAACCCACTGCTATTTTCATCCAGCTTTCAGAAAACCTCTGTTAACCACACTCCCTTCCACTGACTCCCCGTGGATCTGCCACTTCTGTGCCCTGTCCTTCGTAGAATTGTCCTCACCCAACGAAAACAGCCCTTCCTCTCAGGAGGCAGCCCACAGCCAGATCATAGCCACACTGACTCTCATGAGGTACCAAGAAGCTGGCCCACTGCCTTGGGGTGGGGAGGACCTTTTGGTGCAAACCATTTTCCCAAGCATCACTATAGGCACAGATGGAAGATGGCCACCAGCTGAGACCACCTCTGCTCCTGTGTGGGTTTATCCCTGCTCTGTCTGCTTCCCTTCCTTCACCTTCTCTGAAAAGCATCTTCCCAATAAGTCACTTGGATAAGAATACTCATCCTTGGACAGGCACTCTGCTTCTAAAGAATGCTCTGCTTCTAGGGAACCAAGCCTAAGACCGTTGGTACCAGAAGTGAGTGGCCCTGGGAAACTCTAAAGATGGGATTCGCAAATGGAGTCGCTTATGGTTGAATGGTAATAGGGACCCCATTGCTGGTGGTAGGTGGAGTATAAATCATCCCTAACATAGTCAAGTGTTGGAATGGCTGAGGGCTCTTTCCTTTAATGAACAGTTGAAAAGAAGTAAGTTTACCGGTACCTTGTCTTGACACCCAAGAGATTCCGAAGACTGTAGGTCAGGACAGATGACAGCAGATACTGTCTCAGAGTTGGGCTCCCTATAGTAATGAGGATGATGGGAGCATGACCTTGAAGGGGTCATGTGGGAGAACTGAGCAATCAGAAACACACGGAACCTGTTTGCCATCATGGACACCCACATTGGAATGGCAGCCAATAGGAATCTCGGAAATAGTTCATAAAGCATGGCCCTCTTAGGGACAAGATAATACAGGGATGACCAGCAACTCTACTGCTTAAAATACATAATTCAAAAAGTTATGAGAATGGATGACCAGAAAGATAAGGTCAGCTGACCTCAATGGAAAGTCATGATGGTCCAGTTTACAGGCCAGAAGAGTTTTCAGATTCAGAGAGTACAGACTGAAGGAAAAACCAGGTCTCCATAAAAAATACCTCCAGTATATCCTTGTTGAATATCTATTTGAAGTAAGTAGTGTGTACATGCCATAGAACTCTGTTCAATATTCCCTAATAACCTCAATGGGAAAAGTAATTAAGAAATAATAAATATATATAGATATATAACTGAATCACTTTGGTGTACAACTGAAACAGCATTATTAATCAATTATACTCCACTATAAAATATAAAGGCAATGCCAAAGAATGCTCAAACTACCACACAATTGCACTCACCTCACACACTAGTAAAGTAACGCTCAAAATTCTCCAAGCCAGGCTTCAGCAATATGTGAATGGTGAAGTTCAAAATGTTCAAGCTGGTTTTAGAAAAGGCAGAGGAAAAAGAGATGAAATTGCTAACATCCTCTGGATCATCGAAAAAGCAGCAGAGTTCCAGAAAAATATCTATTTCTGCTTTATTGACTATGCCAAAGTCTTTGACTGTGTGGATCACAAGAAACTGTGGAAAATTCTGAAAGAGATGGGAATACCAGACCACCTGACCTGCTTCTTGAGAAACCTGTATGCAGGTCAGGAAGCAACAGTTAGAACTGGACATGGAACAACAGACTGGCTCCAAATAGGAAAAGGAGTCTGTCAAGGCTGTATATTATCACCCTGCTTGTTTAACTTCTATGCAGAGTACATCATGAGAAATGCTGGACTGGATAAAGCACAAGTTGGAATCAAGATTGCCAGGAGAAATATCAATAACCTCAGATATGCAGATGACACCACCCTTATGGCAGAAAGTGAAGAGGAGTTAAAAAGTCTCTTGATGAAAGTGAAAGAGGAGAGCGAAAAAGTTGGCTTAAAGTTCAATATTCAGAAAACAAAGATCATGGCATCCACTCCCATCACTTCATGGCAAATAGATGGGGAAACAGTGTCAGACTTTATTTTGGGGGGCTCCAAAATCACTGCAGATGGTGACTGCAGCCATGAAATTAAAAGACGCTTACTCCTTGGAAGGAAAGTTATGACCAACCTAGATAGCATATTGAAAAGCAGAGACATTACTTTGCCAACAAAGGTCTGTCTAGTCAAGGCTATGGTTTTTCCAGTGGTCATGTATGGATGTAAGAGTTGGACTGTGAATAAAGCTGAGTGCTGAAGAATTGGTGCTTTTGAACTGTGGTGTTGGAGAAGACTCTTGAGAGTCCCTTGGATTGCAAGGAGATCCAACCAGTCCATCCTAAAGGAGATCAGCCCTGGGTGTTCATTGGAAGGAATGATGCTAAAGCTGAAACTTCAATACTTTGGCCACCTCATGCAAAGAGTTGACTCACTGGAAAAGCCCTGATTCTGGGAGGGATTGGGGGCAGGAGGAGAAGGGGACAACAGAGGATGAGATGGCTGGATGACATCACTGACTCAATGGACATGAATTTGAGTGAACTCCAGAAGTTGGTGATGGACAGGGAGGTCTGGTGTGGTGCGATTCATGGGGTTACAAAGAGTCGGACACGACTGAGTGACTGAACTGAACTGATAAAATATAATTTTTAAAAAGTGCATCACAATGCAAGCGTACAAGTGTACACACCAAGTGTACACAGCAGCGCTTTCCCAGCTCTGCCCAGCAAGCAACAAAAGAATGATGGCTGTTCACACAGGTACTTGTGTACTGGGGACAGGAAAACAGTCAAGTCTTTCAAGGGCTTAGGATACAGGCTATGAATAGACACTGATAACCAGGAACTGAGGGGTCAGTAATAAGTGAATTCCCTGCCCAGATCCATCACAAAGTGGATTCACTGGCTCCATAGATTCACCCAATGCTAATTCCCTGATTCCTGAAAGTATAATCAAAATGGCCACACTTGGCAATTTGGCAGAACTCTCAAATCAACCTGTAGAATAAGACCTACGATAGCAACAAAGGCCAGGTGAAAGTCTGTGAAGTTGGTCCACCCTCCAAGATAATAAATCAAAAACAATGTCTCCTCCCAAGATATGTATGGCAGATGTTATTGTTACCCTCAAAGCCTTAATAGCCTTTCATATCCCATTTATGTCACTAGTGCAAAAGCCAGATGGATGGTGATAGATATTCATGGGCTACCACAAACTTAGCCAGGTATCGTCTTATGAGAAGCTGCCGTGCCAGACGTGGTACCCTTATAGAGGGGATGAATATGGTCTAAATGTGCTGTGTGCGCTATTGATCTAATGACTGCATTCTTTTCCATCCTCATAAAAGAGGAAGATGAGAAGTAGGTTGTATCCTCATGGGACAAATAATAGTGAGCATTCATAGCGTTCTTGCAGCACTATGTTAATCTTTCCATTCTCTGTCGTTACATAGTCCAAAAGCAACTTGACCATCTGGACATCGTGAAGATGGTAATGAGCACACAACCATGGAATCTTTTAGTCCTACTGCATTGCAAACTATCCAGACACTACTGGCCTCATAGAGGAAGGGAATAACCTTTGGAAGGCAACTGAGGGGCCAGAATGATAAATATGAGGTGATATCCTTTATGATGTGGTATGCAATAAGTATCCCACATGCAAACAAGTTTCATTTCAAGAGTGCATTTGAACTCTGAATTGTTTGTAAGTTCAACAAAGTTAGTCTAGCTAGCTACCCAGCTAACCTAACTGGAGGGCTAGCTGCAATTTCACTCAAGCCTGATGTTGATGGAATGCTTGTTCACATCTTTGAAAGTTCCCAACTTGACAGTTTGTATGTAGGATGTAGGGGACTTACAGTACACTTTAAATCGATGGCCATTAATTAGTGATAGCTGTTCAATCAAAGGCATGGCAACCCACTACAGTACTCTTCCCAGATGGCTCAGAGGGTAAAGAATCTGCCTGCAATGCAGAAGACTCAGGAGACGCGCGGGTTTGATTCCTGGGTTAGGAAGATCCCCTGGAGAAGGAAATGGCAACCTATTCCAGTATTTCTTGCCTGAAAAATCCCATGGACAGAGTAGCCTGGTGGGCTACAGTCCATTCGGTCACAAAGAGTCAGACATGACTGAAGTACTAAACCCGTTCAATAGGTAGAATGCGTGGGTGAGAGACCTAAGGATGGAAGCAGGGTGATCCTCTACTGCTGCTGCTGCTGCTGCTGAGTTGCTTCAGTCGTTTCTGACTCTGTGTGACCCCATAGACGGCAGCCCACCAGGCTCCCCCGTCCCTGGGACTCTCCAGGCAAGAACACCGGAGGGGGTTGCCATTTCCTTCTCCAATGCATGAAAGTGAAAAGTGAAAGTGAAGTCACTCAGTCGTGTCCAACTCCTAGCGACCCCATGGACTGCAGCCCACCAGGCTCCTCAGTCCCTGGGATTTTCCAGGCAAGAGTACTGGAGTGAGGTGCCATTGCCTTCTCCAATGATCCTCTTAGGGGATAGGGATTTCCTTTGCCTATAACTTTAGACTCCATAGGGATAAAAGTTCTGGTTTCCAGAGAAGGGGATGCTTTCACCAAGGGACCTAGAAGAGTGCTTCTTGGTCAGTTGAGGGTTTTCATGGAAGTACATCAGGAAAAGAGTTACTATACTAGCAGGGGCAGTAGATCCTCATCCTCAAGAGGATATAAAACGTCTTCAACGTGAAAAGACAGGAGAAAAATAAATTTGGTGGGAAGTGATCCTCCAGAGTGGCTCTTGGAAGCCCCGTGCCCTATTAATGGGCTCTGTCCCATAGACACCTATGAGGCTGTATCCCGTATCCTTAGAGGGGACAGGCCTCAGTCAATGAGAGATGGACATGGGGCTGCAAAAGGTTAGTCCCTTCCCTCTTGTCCCAAGATGGGACTATGTTTCATTATTTGTGCTTCAGAGTTCCGTCGTAGCATCAAGCTAAGGATCATCTCAGTTGAGACCACATTTTTGCTTGACTTCCTCCTTATCCCAAATCCTCACTCCCTTTCTCCCATGAGCACTTCCTGGGTCAGTCACTTGACCAAGAAAAACTATTTCAGGCTCTGACCTAGGGAATCTTGCCTAAGACACGGGGAATTTTTTTTTTTTTTGACAGTTTTGTTCACAGATATATCCAAGTTTCTTTTAAAAGCACTCAGCACACAGTAAGCACTTAGACAACATATGTCGAATAAGAGCTTAATCCTTATCACCCTGAATTGTCAAGCTTGGTTTACTCGTGGTTGTTTATTTGTTTTGTGACTTACTTTATTCATCTCACAAGACTTCATCCACTGTTTCCTATGTTCTAGGCTCTATGCCAAGTGGTGTGGATGCATAAAAGTGAAAGCCAATACCCCTTTTCTGAAGGTGCATGCTCAGATGCACCCAGCTCTTTGCAACCTCCTGCACTGTGGCCCACCAGACTCCCCTGTGGATGGAATTTCCCAGGCAAGAACACTGGACTGGGTTGCCATTTCCTCCTCCAGGGGATCTTCCCGACCCTGGAATTGAACTTGTCTCTTGCATTCCTGCCTTGGCACAGATTCTTCACCACTGTGCCACCTGGTAAGTCCCTTTCCTGAAGGCTCGCTTAACCTTATGAAGAAGATGCATCAATGAACCAGTTCCTTGGGTGCAGGGCAATAAGTGCCATGACACAGACAGGGCCCTGATTCTCCATCTTCTTTAACCGCAAAGAGAAACAGAGACACTGGCCCACTGTAGGCACTCAATAAATAAGTGAATATTAAATGAATAATTTGAGACAACTTTGTTAGAGTCTCAGGCCATGTAAGATCTGGCTAGATCTTGCACAGCCTCAGTTGCATCCCAACAACTCAGAGTGAGCAATCCTCCGCGCTCTGCTCCTGGGGTAAAGGCTGTCCCATTTCTCCCTGCTGAGCAATCTCTTGTTCACCATGGAAGACTCCGTTCTAGCATCACCATCCTTGGGGCATCCCTAGCCCCATGCCATCCTAGGATCAGAGCATCTGCCTTCTCCAGCCTTCTGTGTCTGCCTTTTCCACTGTATACTTAGCATTTTATGCATTGATTTTCTGGCCTATTAACTGATTGGTTTTTTCATTGTTTTAATTGATTTTTGTTCAATTACTTAGTTGTTTTTTAATGTCCAAAGGAGGATCGGCATGAGATAAAAAAGCATTTGGTATACCTTGAGTTTTTATTAATAGTCATTTTTTTCATTCTTTTAATTTCAAATCCATCTTTTCTTTAGACTTCAAATTCAGTTTTAAAGTCCAGTATATTTGCTTATAAGCTTAGTTATTAGGTGTGAAAACTTAAAACTCGTTTGTTCTATTATTGGATTTACTTTCACAGATCAATTTTCTCTGAGCATGTGAACATTATTTGTAAAGTTCATCAAGTTTTCTCAAATATATCAAGAGAAAGTCACAAAAATTAAAAAACTTAGCAAATTAAAATCTCTCATGCTATCTAAAACTTCATTAATTAGATTACCTTGAGGTGAGGTGAGATGGGTGAAGTCGCTTTATTTGCTTATAAGCTTAGTTATTAGGTGTGAAAACTTAAAACTCGTTTGTTCTATTATTGGATTTACTTTCACAGATCAATTTTCTCTGAGCATGTGAACATTATTTGTAAAGTTCATCAAGTTTTCTCAAATATATCAAGAGAAAGTCACAAAAATTAAAAAACTTAGCAAATTAAAATCTCTCATGCTATCTAAAACTTCATTAATTAGATTACCTTGAGGTGAGGTGAGATGAGGTGAAGTCGCTCAGTCGTGTCTGACTCTGCGACCCTGTGGACTGTAACCTACTAGGCTCCTCCGTCCATAGGATTCTCCAGGCAAGAAGACTGGAATGGATGGCCATTTCCTTCTCCAGAGGATCTTCCCGACCCAGGGATTGAACCCAGGTCTCCCAGATTGCAGGCAGACACTTTAACCTCTGAGCCACCAGGGAAGCCCCAAAAACCTCTAAATATTTTAAACTGAAATCTCAAGTCTAAATTCTGTAGAAAGTCAGATTCTCATAAAAGTCTCAAACGCCTTGCAAAATGCATTCCAGCAGAGCAATCAGTACAAAAGTTCCTAGCATAGGTTTAAATGCCAAACTTATTTCTTCACCATATATATAGTTATATTTATGCATTTTATATCTCCTTAGGGTTAAAAAATCACTTATCCTAACTAAGATACAGTTATCATCTCAAGCCTAAGGATGATAGGTTGTCAGAGATTTGAGACCATAGCTGCAAATGCAAAGGACTGGTCAAAGATTTGGGGCTGAACTGTTGCTGTTTAGTTACTAAGTCATGTCCAACTCTCTGTGACCCCGTGTACTGTAGCCTGCCAGCCTCTTCTGTCCATGAGATTCCCCAGGCAAGTACCCTAGAGTGGGTTGCCATTTCCTTCTTCAAGGGATCTTTTCAGGCACGGGATTTGAACCCATGTCTCCTGCGTCTTCTGCATTGGCAGATGGGTTCTTTACTGATGAACCGCCAGGGAAACCCACTGGAACTGCATAAACCAAGTCAAATTGCAAGGAAACAATCAGACAAACTGAGAAACATTCTGCAAAATAACTGACTGTGCTCTTTAAGCATTTCAATGTTGTTTAAAACAAAATAGAGGGGAAGACAAGAAAGAAGACCAAATAAAAATGAGAACTAAATGCATGCACGATCCTGGGGTGAAGCCTAGACTAGAGAGGAAAATCGTACCTAAGGCAGCACTGGGACAGTGAGCAAAAGTTGACTCTGGACTGTATACTAGGTAATAGTGTGCGTTCAGTTTAAATTTCCTGAGTTTGGTCATCGTATTGTGAGTATTTAAGAGAATGGTAGCCTCTTTAGGACAGTATTTGGGGACAGGGTGCCAAATTTCCACACTGATTCAGCAAAACAACAATAATAATCATAGTAAGAAAAATGCAAAGAGGAATAAGAACGCATGTATCTTGATGTGTGTGGAGAGAAAGAGAAGTTAAAAACACGGCAAAAATGTTAACAGTGGGTGCGGCTAAGGTGAAGAGAATGTTGACAGCAAAGTTCTACGCTTATCCTGTAGTTGTTCTTACAAAACAAAAAGATTTCATTGAAAATTTAAAAATCAGGAGTGAGATTCGGGATGAGCTCACATGAAATTGAATGTGACTTGAAAGAGAATTGAACAGGCTGGTTCATTCTTAAATCTTATTTTTTTTTAAGATGGGTAAGACCCAAAGAGTTAATGATAAGTGTTCAGAACCTAGGCAGAGAAGCTAGAATCAGGGTGAGATATCTCACCCCTCCCATTTTTTTTCTCTGTTTTTCTTGGCCTTCTCACTGTGACTAGGGACCCTCAAACTTAAAACCCTAAAAGCTCATTATCACCAGATAGAAATGTAAGTAAACACAGCATTACAATAATGAATTCTACAGCAAAAGGCAGGAACAGAAAGAGGGATTTGTGTGTGTGTGTGTGTGCAAAGGATTGGGCTGGATCTGGGCCGTTTTCCAGCTACAATAACAATAAGAAGGCTTTTGTGGGTTTTCAGACATGTAAATCAAAAAGGCTACATCAGACAAAAATGGAAGGGGGAAACACTCTTCACCATTGACCCTCAACCTGCATTCCAAAACTGGCTTTCAGGCTAAGAAGCTCTAATCCCTCCACCAAACAGAGGGAGCTAAAAAGATTGGATTTAAAAAGACCACAGGAAATGAGATTGGCAATAACTCTCCACACAGAGCTAGTCAAAGGACTTGGGGAAGTTAAGACGAGATGAAAAGGAAGGGTTGGAAAATTATCCACAGAATATGTATGAAACATAAGACTGAACCCAGCTGAAGCATCTTCCTAATTTCTCCCAGCTCTGCGGATGTTTTGAGTGCCCAGTTCAGGCTTCCAGGGGCTGCCTGGATGTGAATGGAAACAGGGCGCGCCTGCTTGTGAATTTCAAGTCTAAATTGTATTAGCGTAAGTGACAAGGACACTGCTTATGATTTGATTCGCAGGAGCCGGCTGTTTCTGATGTTTTACTAACGATTTGGGTAAATATGCTGAAACCAATATGTTCAACCAGGTGCTGGGCAAATTTAGCCCAGCGTGGAAGAGGGCCTGCACAGATCTGTATCCCCAGATGGAAGACGCAGAGTTACAAATTAGTGCAAATTCAAACAGGAGAGATTTGACCAAGGAAAAGCTTAAAGAGATCAAAGGGAAAGCAGTGAGGAAATGGATACAGTTGCATGCC
>SJYC01083434.1:0-42020 GCA_006408675.1 Madoqua kirkii | reverse complement strand
GGAGGAGAAGGGGATGACAGAAGAGAAGATGGTTGGATGGCATCACCAACTCGATGGACATGAGTTTAGGTGAACTCTGGGAGTTGGTGATGGACAGAGAGGCCTGGCATGCTGCAGTTCATGGGGTTGCAAAGAGTCAGACACGACTAAGTGACTGAATTGAACTGGGTGAACGAATGGTGGTTCCCTTTACTGAGACTGCAGAGGTGCGGAAGGTGGTGGGAAGGGAGAGGGCATGCATGTTGTGATTCGGAAAGTGGAATCGTGGCAGGGTGACCTAGACTGGGGATCAGAGATGGAAAAATCTTCTAAGGGAACACCTAATGATCCTTTAGGAGACATGAGCTATTCCTTTTTGCATGATTGCCTTATCTACTACCTCTTGACCCAAACTACTCATCCTTCAAGACCCAGCTCAGGCACCCTGACAGGTGTGAAACTTCCCTGACAGCTGAATATGGTCAAAGAGCAACTGTGTACCAGGTGCTAGGCAGGATGTGAGGATACAAAGATATTAACAGTAGGGCAGGAGTCCCCCCCTCAGGGTTGCTGTCTAGGGATGGAAAACAGTCATGAAGCAACAAAGACAATTCCTGCTGGGATCGAGCTGTGCACAGGCTACAGTGTGCACTAGTCTGTTCAGACTGTTCCTGGTGAATCTGAAATTCTTGCTTTGGCCCAGAAGAATTTGGAAAACAAGTGATAGGTAAGAAGTAGATTCATTTAAAGAGAAATACACTCCACAAAGCAACGTCCCCCACAAAGCTGTACGTTCTTAATCCCCAGAAATTTAATCCCTAGAATTTGTGATAGTACATGGCAAGAAATGCAAAAAAGCAAAATAGCTGTCTGAGGAGGCCTTACAAATAGCTGTGAAAAGAAGAGAAATGAAAAGCAAAGGAGAAAAGGAAAGATATATCCATTTCAATGCAGAGTTCCAAAGAATAACAAGGAGAGATAAGGAAGTCTTCCTCAGTGATCAGTGCAAAGAAATAAAGGAAAACAATAGAATGGGAAAGACTAGAGATCTCTTCAAGAAAATTAGAGATGCCAAGGGCAACCCACTCCAGCACTCTTGCCTGGAGAATCCCATGGAGGGTGGAGCCTGGTAGGTTACAGTCCATGGGGTCGCAAAGAGTAGGACACAACTGAGTGACTTCACTAACTAAGGGAACATTTTATACAAAGATGGGCTCCATAAAGGACAGAAATGGTATGGACCCAACAGAAGCAGAAGATATTAAGAAGAGGTGGCAAGAATACACAGAAAAACTGTACAAAAAAAATCTTCACGACCCAGATAACCACGATGGTGTGATCAATCACCTAAAGCAGACATCCTAGAATGTGAAGTCAAGTGGACCTTAGGAAGCATCACTGTGAACAAAGCTAATGGAGGTAATGGAACTCCAGTTGAGGTATTGCAAATCCTAAAAGATGACACTGTGAAAGTGCTGCACTCAATATGTCAGCAAATTTGGAAAACTCAGCAGTGGTCACAGGACTGGAGAAGTCAGTTTTCATTCCAATCCCAAAGAAAGGCAATGCCAAAGAATGCTCAAACTACTGCACAATTGCACTCATCTCACACGCTAGTAAAATAATGCTCAAAATTCTCCAAGCCAGATTTCAACAGTACATGAACCATGAACTTCCAGATGTTCATGCTGGATTTAGAAAAGGCAGAGGAACCAGAAATCAAATTGCCAACATCTGCTGGATCACCAAAAAAAGCAAGAGTTCCAGAAAAAAAACACCTATTTCTGCTTTATTGACTATGCCAAAGCCTTTGTATGGATCACAATAAACTGGAAAATTCTGAAAGAGATGGGAATATCAGACCACCTGACCTGCTTCTTTAGAAACCTGTATGCAGGTCAGGAAGCAACAGTTATAACTGGACATGAAACAACAGACTGGCTCCAAATAGGAAAAGGAGTACATTAAGGCTGTATATTGTCACCCTGCTTATTTAACTTATATGCAGAGTACATCATGAGAAATGCTGGACTGGATGAAGCACAAGTTGGAATCAAGATTGCCAGGAGAAATATCAGTAACCTTAGATATGCAGATGACACCACCCTTATGGAAAAAAGTGAAAAAGAACTAAAGAACCTCTTGATGAAAATGAAAGAGGAGAGTGAAAAACTTGGCTTAAAGTTCAATATTCAGAAAACGAAGATCATGGCATCTGGTCCCATCACTTCGCGGCAAATAGATGGAGAAACAGTGGAAACAGTAACAGACTTTATTTTGGGGGGGGGGCTCCAAAATCACTGCAGATGGTGGCTGTAGCCATAATTAAAAGACACTTGCTCCTTGGAAGAAAAGCTATGACTAACCTAGACAGCATAATAAAAAGCACAGACATGACTTTGCCAAAAAAGGTCCATCTCATCAAGGCTATGGTTTTTCCAGTGGTCATGTATGGATGTGAGAGTTGGATTATAAAGAAAGCTGAGCACTGAAGAATTGATGCTTTTGAACTGTGATGTTGGAGAAGACTCTTGAGAGTCCCTTGGACAGCAAGGAGATCCAACCAGTCCATTCTAAAGGAAATCAGTCCTGAATATTCACTAGAAGGACTGATACTGAAGCTGAAACTCCAATACTTTGGCTGCCTGGCACAAAGAACTGACTCATTTTAAAAGACCCTAATCCTGGGAAAGATTGAAGGTGAGAGAAGGGGACAACAGAGGATGAGATGGTTGGATGGCATCATCGACTCAATGGACATGAGTTTGAGTAAACTCTGGGAGTTGGTGATGGACAGGCAGGCCTGGCATGCTGCAGTCCATGGTGTCACAAAGAGTTCGACATGACTGAGCAACTGAATGGAACTGAACATGGCAACAGGGGATTAAGATTGCTAATCAGCTATTCTTAAAGCAAAGAAATTGTCCTAGATTGTGCCACACAGGTCCTTAAATGAGGAAGAGGGAGTGAAAGGGTCATGGTGAGGCAGTATGAGGAAGACTTGACTGGCCACTGTGAGCTTTGAAGAGGAAAAATGAGGCCAAGAACCAAAAAATGTCAGCAATTGCTAAAAGCTGAAAAAGGCAAGAAAATGGATTCTCAATGCCTTGATCACAGCCTATTGAGATCCATTTCAAAATCTGAATCTCTGTAATTACAAGATAATAAACTTATGTTTCTTTAAGCCACTGAATTTGTTGTCCTTTGCAATGCAGCAATAGAAAGCTAGTTTAAATGTTGGTACTGGGAAATGGAGTGTTACTGAAATAAAACTTTTTAAGTGTGAGAGTGGCTCTGCTCCAGCAGAGGCTGGGAATTTTTGATGAGTGTGATATAAAAAGCCTAAATTGCCTTGAAAATAGTAGAAATATTGACAGTGATGACTCTTCATGAGGACTCAGAAGAAAACAGGGTCACTGTAGAGAAGACATGTATCATATCTGAAAATGCCTTACTGTTGTTAAGTCTTGCCCAACTCTTCATGACCCCATGGACTGCAGCATGCTAGGCTTCCCTGTTCTTCACTGTCTCCCAGAGCTTGCTCAAACTCATGTCCATTGAGTCATGGGATACCATCCCACCATCTCATCTCTGTCACCCCTTTCTCCTCCTGCCCTCAGTGTTTCCAGCATCAGGGTCTTTTCCAATGTGTAGACCCTTTGCATCAGGTGGCCAAAGTATTGGAGCTTCAGTTTCAGCATCAGTCCTTCCAATGAATATTCAGGACTGATTTCCTTTAGGATGGACTGGTTGGATCTCCTTACAGTCCAAGGGACTCTCAAGAATCTCCTCCAGCAATCAGTGCTCAGCCATCTTTATGATAAAACACTCACAGCCATATAGGACTGCTAGAAGAACCACGTGAAAAAGTGAACATGTTATTTGCTCAGTTGTGTCTGACTCTTTGTGACCCCATGGACTGTAGCTCTCCAGTCGCCTCAGTCCATGGGATTCTCCAGGCAAGAATACTGGAGTAGGTACCACTTCCCTTTTCCAAGCGATCTTCTCAACCCAGGCATCAAACATGGGGCTCCTCCATTGTAGCCAGATTCTTCACCATCTGAGCCACCAGAGGAGTCCCCAAAATATGGGGTGCTTCACAAATTTACACGTTGTCCTTGCACCAGAAGAACCATAGCTTTGACTATAGGACTTTTACTGGCAAAGAAAATGACTAAATCATCACAGACTCTTGGTAGAAATATGATGTCAAAGCACTGCCAATGAGAGACAGAGGAAAATGAGGAATCAGTGAGTGGAATTTGGAAGAAAGGGAATCCTTTCTAAATCATGGCAGCAAGGGTGTCTGAATTGTGTCCTGCAGCTACATATAAACAAAATCATGCAAAGGACGTGGATATTTCTCTAAGGAGATTTCAAGCAAAGCGTTGCAGTAAGGTCTGGCTTCTTCTTGCTTGTATACTATAAAAGAATAATATAAGAAAGAGATGATTTGAAGAACTGTTAAACAAAATGAGCCAGAGCTTGATACTTTAAGATATTTTCAGCTAGTCCATATTGCAAAAGATATATTGAGGAAATGCTTTAAAAATCTTAAAAAAAATAGAGGAACATATCATCTTCATATATTATAAAAGGTGATGATTGTTTCTCTACAAGTTAATCATTGTAATTTTAATCAATATACCAAGAGGATTGCTATAAAAATTGACAAGCTTGTTTTAACATTCTTAATGGAAGCCTAAGGTCAAGAAAAGTCAAGACAATCTTGAAGAAGAACAAATCTAGAGGATTTATGGTGTCAGATATGAAGATATATTAAGAAGCTATAATAATTAAAAGAGCATAGTATTGACATTCAACAGACAAATTAGGCCAATGGAACAGAACAGAGAGTCCAGAAATGCTAAACACATAATAGACACTTAACATGAAGTTGGTAGGCAGAGGGAAAAGATGGTCTTTCAATAAACAGTATGGATCGATTAGATATGCATATGCATCTGGACGATTACATCACAAAATACATAAAAATCAATTCCAGATCCAGATAGAGTGCAGATCTAAATATGAAAAGAATAATAAAGCTTTTAAAAGAAAAACACAGGAGAATATCTTCATGAGCTGAGGGTCGGCAAAGGTTTCTCAAGTGGGACATGCAAGGCATTAATCATAAAGGGAAAGATGGATGAATTGGACTGGATTCAAATTTAAAATCTTCATCCAAAGACACAATTCAGAGGGCGAAAAGACAATACACAGAGTAGAAAAAAGATAACCAACAAAAGACTCACTTCAGAATATACTTTATGAATCAATAATAAAAAGACTCGCCACCCAAGCTTCTTAGTGGACAAATGACTTGAGCAAGCCCTCCAGAAAAGGCCAACAGACACCTGAAAAGGCGCTCAGCCTCGTTAAGCACCAGGGAAATACAAATTAGAACCATGGTGCTGAGTGGCTGTCATTAAAAAGAGTGAAAATATATCAGAAATGTTGAGGATGTAGAATAATGGGGGATTTGAAAATTCATTGCTCACAGTGTACATTGGCTTGGTACTCTTCAGAAGATTATACAGTCAGCTGAATTATGGGTTCAAATTCTTCATTTCTGTGTGATAAGATTATATATCCAAACACAAACAAAGTTCTCATGATGTGGGAGAGAATTTCCTCTATCCTTTGGGTTTGACCATGTGACCTGTACTAATCACTGGGATACTGAGGGACATCATATGAGCAGAGTCTTGAAATGAGCTTTTGTAGTTAGACATAACATCTTGATTCTAGACTTGAGAGGGAATGTGGTTGAGATTTAAGGAGAGTGTGCCTTGAGGAGTCTCTGATCCAAGGAAGATGAGAGACACATGGAATAGAGCTGAACTCGGTGCTCAGCTTGAAGCCAAGTCCAACTGAGTTCCACTTAGATCAGTGGCACCTCAGGCAATGCACAGCTTGTGTGAGTGTAACTTCTTATTGTTGCATGTTGCTCATTTTTATGTGGCTGCTGCTGCTGCTGCTAAGTCGCTTCAGTCGTGTCCGACTCCGTATGACCCTATAGACGGAAGCCCACCAGGCTCCCCCATCCCTGGGATTCTCCAGGCAAGAACACTAGAGTGGGTTGCCATTTCCTTCTCCAATGCAGGAAAGTGAAAAGTGAAAGTGAAGTCATTCAGTCGTGTCCAACTCTTAGCAACCCCGTGGACTGCAGCCCACCAGGTTCCTCCATCCATGGGATTTTCCAGGCAAGAGTACTGGAGTGGGGGGCCATTTATCTGGCTACTTACATAATATTGTTGGAATAATAGCTGTTTCATATATATATGAAAGCTCATATAAATACTAAAGGTCAATATCTGTCTACTCTATGACTCAGCAATCACACTGCTACTTGTATCTCCTAAACTCATTCCCAGCAGGAATGCAGGCGCATACACACCAGGTATAGAAGAGAGCCCATGGGGGCGCCCTGCATTACAGACAAACACTGGATGAAACTCGACTCTCCGTCAGGGCAGAATGAGAAGCGGATGGTAGTCCATAGATGCTCCGAAAATTCCATACCAAACACCAACCAGCACAGAGAAATCTCACAGAGAAATCTCTTAAGCAAAGGAAATGCAGGTCTAACATAGATCATATTGCATCATTCTCTTTATATAAATTTTAAAACAGATCTAATTTGTGGAGTTAGAGGTCAAAATAGGAATTATTGGGGCCCAAGAGGAAGCCCAAGGACACACTAGGGTGTTAGGGAGATTCTGGTTCTTGACCTACACAGTGGCCACGTGGGTTCATTGTGAGAAATTCAGGAAAGTGCACCCTTGGGGCATGTATATCTTTATGAATATGTTTATACTACAGTAGAATAAAATTTTTTTATAAAAATCCTTTATATTTTGCACAAAAATTCACTGAGAAATCAGTAGACTCAGCCTCTAATCCTTCTTCTTCCATGAATTCAATGGCCTCCCAAGAGAAATGATCAAGATCATCATTTAGGATAGAGCAAAAAAAATATTAGGGCAATCATTTAATTGTTTACCTTTTAAAAAGCTAAAAAAATCTTTGCAGGTATTTGAATCACAGATAGACGCTCTCACCCTCCTTCAGCTGTTTCCCAGAGTCCCACAGTGTCTGCAGAGGACTCTCAAAGACAAGAGGCAGAAGCTTCTTCCTTGTACACCCATTCACTGTCAGCATTTTAACATGTGTCTGGATAAGTGCATTTGGACACTTTATTGTCCATCTTTAACCAAACTAATCATCACAAAATGAAGAAATGACTAAACATATATCTGCAGACACTGAGAACAAGAGAAAAACAAGAAAATGGCAGAGTTGGTTCTTTTCATCCTGATACTCAACCTCATCACAAGCTAGAAGTAGTGAAGTCTGTCAAAAGCCTTCAAACTTTTTAAACAGTGTTGAACTGTGGAATTAAAAAGTCATAATGGATTTCACCTAAGTATATAATGTATACATGGAGACTAGTATGTATGCCTTTGTTGTTGTTGTTCAGTTGCTAAGTTCTGTTTGACTCTGTAATCCCACGGACAGCAGCACGCCAGGCTCCCCTGTCCTTCACTCTCTCCCAGAGTTTGCTCAAATTCATGTCCATTGAGTTGGTAATGCCATCTCAGCCTCTGTAGTCCCCTTCTCTCACCTTCAATCTTTCCCAACATCAGTATCTTTTCCAATGAGCAGGCTCTTCGCATCAGGTGGGCAAAGTACTGGAGTTTCAGCTTCAGCCTCAGTTCTTCCAGTGAAAATTCAGGACTGATTTCCTTTAGGATGGACTGGTTGGATCTCCTTGCTGTCCAAGGGACTCTCAAGAGTCTTCTCCAGCACCACAGCTCGAAAACATCAATTCTTTGATGTTCAGCCTTCTTTATGGTCCAGTTCTCACATCCATACACGACTGCTGGAAAAACCATAGCTTTTGTAGACCTTTGCTGGCAAAATGATATCTCTGCTTTTTAATACACTAAGCATTGTAGCTTTTCTTCCAATGAGCAAATATCTTTGAATTTCATGGCGACAGTCACCATCCACAGTGATTTTGGAGCCCAAGAAAATAAAGTCTCTCACTGTTTTCATTGTGTCCCCATCTATTTGCCATGAAGTGATGGGAACAGATGCCCTTATCTTAGCTTTTGAGTGTTGAATTTTAAGCCAGCTTTTTCACTTTCTTCTTTCACCTTCATCAAGAGGCTGTTTAGTTCCTCTTCACTTTCTGCCATTATGATGCCTGCCTTTGGCTTAGTAAAAGCCATCAAAATTAATGCAACGATAAGTATTATTTACTTCATCATTACCTCATTCTTTATTTCTATTATATATTTTTTCATAGTTTTTACAACTGTTAATGTAGCTCATGAATATCAAATATACAAAAAGTTAACTATACATTAAATACATACATATATAGGGAGTGCATACTTACTTTTTTAACTGATGGAATAATAAAATCAGAATCACAGTTAGAATGTTCTAGAGACCACTGAAAACTGCAAAACTGAGCTAGCTATTAGTGTACTCTGGGTTTAAATTAGATTGTCTATAAAATAAGGAACATTGGAGGTAAAAAAACTGAATAAATCTCAGACTCTTTCCTATTCTAGTATTTCATGAATCTATCATTTTATGTATGAAAGTAATTTTCCAAAAAATCTATTAAAAAAATAAAATACGTTGGAAATCAGGAGAATGAACACAGATTGCCCACAGTGTTCCACACCCCAGATGAGCAGTTCCACATGCATAACTCGTTCAGTCACAGCACGCCCCGGGAGGAAGATGTTGTTCCCATCTTCCAGGTGATGAAACAGAATCAGATATGATATAAATGTCAGATAAAGAAACAGACTCAGAGAGGTCACATTGTGGAGGAGTTGGGAATTTAAAACTGAGATCTGACTCATTGCAAACTTCTTCCCACTCCATCAAGTTAACATTCTGAAGCAGAACACGAAATTGATGTTTGAGTTTTTACATGACTTTTATGTTTATTTATATCAAACAGTCTGCTTTATTTTCCTTTGGAGGTGCCAGGAGTCTTGCTGATCATCACAGGAAACGTCTGCATCCCTGGTGTCTAGTACCTTGCCAGGCACAAGGTGGCATTCCATATACTTGTGGGGGTGGGAAGGAAGGAAAGCAGATATGAAGGAAAGAACAAATAAATAGCATGGTAGAGCATATTCCATACTAACTAAAAAGCCACTTTTTTGTGAACAAAGAAACTCTCCTCCTCTGAATTTTGATTTTGCCATAAAAAAAAAATACATCCAATATAAGCCTTCCTTCAGATCTATATTGCACTGAATACAGAACCAAAACATGCATTTAAATCACTTATATCTAACTTTTTATGATGCCATTGGGAATGGTGTTCTTTTTGCATTTGCAGTTAAAGGGTAGAACAGATGGTGGAAGTTTAGTTTCGAGTGATGGGCCCATTAAAATAACTTATGCTGTTGAGTGGCTGTTCACTCTAATGGCTCCATTCATTATATCTGAGTTTGCAAGCTCCAGAATACTTGGGAAGGAAATAGGACTTCAGGAAATGTTTGCTGTATCAGGAGCTTTGCTGGATTAGGTCTGCAGACCCACAAACTCTAAAGTAAGAGCTTACTGGAGGCGTCTCTAAATCAGATGTTTGTTTCATTGAAGTGCCTACCTTGGGAGCATAATAATAATACACATGTTCAGCAGCTTCAATCGGGTCTGACTCTTTGCAATCCCATGGACCATATCCCACCAGGCTCCTCTGTCCATGGGATTTTCCTGGCAAAAATACTGGAGAGGGTTGCCATTTCCTCCTCTAGGGCATCTTCCTGACCCAGCGATCAAACACAAGTCTCCTGTGCCTCTTGCATTGCAGGAGGATTCTTTACACTAGAATCTTCCCAAGGGACCTGGGATTAGGAAAAAAGGTGGAGGGAACCAACTTGAACTACATTTTTTTTCCTTCTTTTTGCTGGTCCTCTATGAGATGGATTTGACTGAAGAATTTCAGTTACAAAAACACATAGAAAAAGAAAAGAGGAATAGTCACAGATGTCAAACCAGAGTCTAGAAACGAACAGGCCTGAGAATCGACTGGAAGAGCTCCTGGCCTCTAAACACAGGCTCACAGTGAGAACGTTCCCAGCAGATGCCAGGCCACATCAAGCCCTTTATAGCACTGAACTCTCTCCCTTTCACCTCAGTTTGTTTGGCCAAACAGAATAAAACAAACACCTGGGACCAGAACATCTTGCTGATGGTAAGGGCTGTGAGCAAGTGCCACGGGCCACATTCTGTGCCAGGGAATTCAGATGCGTCAGCCTGCGTCATCTTCCCAAACAGTCAGTGGCATAATTAATATCGTCTTCATTTTTGCAAGCCACCAATGGCAACTCTAGGATCCAAACTCAAGCTTGTGTGACACCAGACTTCCTTCAAACCACTGTTTTATACTCTTAGCATTGGCACAACCCACAGGGAAATTCCTCTTAGATAACATATATATACATACATATATATATATATATATATATATATATATAAATTGATGCGTTTGAACTGTGGTGTTGGAGAAGACTCTTGAGAGTCCCTTGGACTGCAAGGAGAAGGTCCAACCAGTCCATTCTGAAGGAGATCAGCCCTGGGATTTCTTTGGAGGGAATGATGCTAAAGCTGAAACTCCAGTACTTTGGCCACCTCATGAGAAGAGTTGACTCATTGGAAAAGACTCTGATGCTGGGAGGGATTGTGGGCAGGAGGAGAAGGGGACAACAAAGGATGAGATGGCTGGATGGCATCATGGACTCGATGGACATGAGTCTGAGTGAACTCTGGGAGTTGATGATGGGCAGGGAGGCCTGGTGTTCTGTGATTTATGGGGTCGCAAAGAGTCGGACACGAGTGACTGAACTGAACTGAACTGATGCTGCTGCTAAGTCTGTGCAACCCCATAGATGACCTCCTACCAGGCTCCTCTGTCCCTGGGATTCTCCAGGCAAGAACATTGGAATGAGTTGCCATTTCCTTCTCCAATGCATGAAAGTGAAAAGTGAAAGTGAAGTCGCTCAGTCATGTCTGACTCTTAGTGACCTCATAGACTGCAGCCTGCCTTCTCCGGTATATATATATATATCAGAATATATATGTATGTGTATATATTGCACATTGAGCCAAAGTAATAAAGTGTCACCTAGGAAAGATCATTATAGACAAATACGTGAGGGTGATCAGTAAATAGAATATTAGTCCTTTAAAGTCAAATAAGCGTGTCCAAAATTTTAGGATCTGTGATTAAAACATATTTTTTTGAAAAAAAATTAAGTAAAAATGATGGGTTGTAGCTGGAAAATATCTAAGATCAAGTCCAGTTATAACATTCCATAATTTCATAATAACATTCCCCATGATATTATAAAAGGGAACAATTATTGCAATATTTTACCTCAGAGTATTTAATACTCATCCCTTACACATAAATGGAGCGCTAGGGAGCAAGCTTGATACTAATATTGAGGACCTGGTTACAGATTAGATGTGATCACTGTCCATGTTGGCAGAAAGTGGAAAGTATATTCAAGTTGGATAAGTTACTGAGAGGATAATAAAAGGACTATTTGCAGAGAGATGGGCAGGGACAGATGAGCCAGCAAGGAATAGCGCAGACCCTGAGCCCCTGTTGGATGCCTCTCTCTTTGCAGTTGTGCTTGCTAAGACCCTGGTACCCTCCCTTTCTCCTTTACCGTGCAGGATGAGAGGGAGCTGCTCCTCGCTGTCGCTAGGCTCACGTCTTGCAACTCCATTATCCTTTCCTTAACTTACATTAGACAGAAGGAACTTCAGAGTCAAGCCTGCATCCCAGAAAGCTGGCATGATGTCAAAGTTGTAATCCCTTCTTTCTAAACTGTTTCATCAGGGAAATGTCAGTCATTCCTGGGTTGGAAATCTACAGGCAGCTGCATTTTGAGAGCAGATTCAAAATAAATGCTGGCTGTCAAGACTGCTCTTTCTACCAGCAGAGGAATGGGTAAAGACATGTGGTCCATATACACAAAGGACTTCTACACAGCCATTGAAAGAAACAAGCTTGAGTCGTTTGTCGAGACATGGATGGATCTAGAGACTGTCAAAGAAATAAGTCAAAAGAGAAAAACAAATATCATCTATTAGCACATAAATGTGGAATCTAGGAAAATGGCGTAGATGATTTTAGTTGTGAAACAGAAATACAGAGCAAATGTATGGAAACCAAGAGGGGAAAGGAGGGCTGGGATGAACTGGGAGATTGGGATAGACATATATACACTGCTGATACTATGCATGAAAGAGATAACTAATGAGAAATTAGTGTGTAGCCCAGGGAACCCTGTTCAGTGTTCTGTGGTGATCTAAGTGGGAAGGAAATTCAAAAAGAGGGAATATATGTATACATATAGCTGACTGACTTAGCTGTGCGGTAGAAACTAACACAGCCTTGTAAAGCTCCTATATTCCAATAAAAATTAATTTAAAAAAAACACTGTGCTTTCTGACATCATGTGTTCAACAAACATTTATTGACTTTACAGATCCAACAAATATTTGTTGAGTGACCACTGGGTACCAGACTTAGTCCAAGCACTGGGATTCACTTAAGCCCTGAAAGCTGACGCGTGAGCACGGTCACTTACAACAGAGAATGAATACACAAGAGGAATAGTCCTAGAATATATGAACAGTAATCCCGAAAACGTTTCCTGGAGAAAGGTACACAAGCCTGAGTCTTGAAAGACAAAGAATATTCCTTACTTGAGGAAAGGATACAGGTCATTCAAGCCAAGATAGCAAAGTGTGCAAAGACCCAAAAGTGAAAAGCGACTCGGGAGTCCAGGGCTTGTGGGACGTCAAAGGGGAGATGTTCAGTCATCCAGTAGATGCAGCTCAAGTTGGAGATGGACGTGTGAATGGAAATCATTCACAAGAGTTCCCTGGTGGCTCAGACAGTAGAGTCCTCCTACAATGCAGGAGACCTGGGTTCGATCCCTGGGTCGGGAAGATCCCCTGGAGAAGGGAATGACAACCCACTCCAGTATTCTTGCTTGGAGAATTCCTCGGATGGAGGAGCCTGGTGAGATACAGTCCTTGGTATCACAAAGAGTCGGACACGATTGAAAGACTAACACTTCACGAAAATGAAGAGGGTCACCTGGAGAGCCTATTCATACAGAAGAAGGAAACAGCTCCAGATTATACGGGACTTGTGGGAGCAGCAAAATGACCCCCAGACGCATCCACGTCCTGGTCCCTGGAACCTGGAAGTATGTTACCTCTCATGGAAAAGGAGTTTTCAGGTGATGGGATTTCTGCCTGCTACTGCCAAGTCACTTCAGTCATGTCCGACTCTGTGCAACCCCATAGACGGCAGCCCACCAGGCTCTGCCGTCCCTGGGATTCTTCAGGCAATTAAGGATTTTAAAACGAGAGATTTCCCTGGATTGTTTACCTGAACCCAGTGGAATCACAAGGTTCCTCACCGTGAATGAGAAGCAGAACGGCTAGAGTCAGAGAGAGATGTGGAGGTGGAGAAGAGGCCACAGGCCAAGGAGCTCGGGCAGCCTCTAGGAGGTGGAAAAGGTGAGGGAACAGAGTCCCACCTGCCGTCCCCAGGAGGAAGGCAGCCCCGCCAACACCTTGATGCTAGCCCGGAGACACCCAGTTTGGCCTTTCAACATGCAGAACTGTAGGCTGATACTGCAAACATGTGCTGTGTTAAACCACTGTGTCTGTGGTGATTTGTACATTAAGAGAAGGTGGTTGACCCATTAGTGCTAACAAGGAAAGATTTTGCAGACATATTGCTAATTTACAAAAACTAGCTGCAAAAGTATGTTTACTTAAGATTGTTAAAAGTGCCATAAAACTAAACTGCATGCTTGTGGATTTATAAAAGTCCAGGATCGTTTCACCCAACCAAAAGAGTAGTGACCTCTGGGCTGAGGGAAGAGGCTCAGGATTGCAGATGGTTATCAGAGAAGATTCTGGTTTAATCTGCAGTCTTAAAAAACATAAATAAAATAATGAAATAAATCTATATTTACAAGGATGATCAAAACATGTCAGAGTGGAAATTTTCTTTGGGTATATGGCAGTGTATGTAAAGGCTGAGAACCAGGGACTTCCCTGGTGGTCCAGCGAGTAAGATACAGTCCTCCCAACGCAGGAGGCCTGGATTCAACCTCTGATCAGGGAACTAGCTCCCACACGTTGCAACTAAAGATACCACCTGCCGCAACTAAGATTCAGTGCAGCCAAACAATATTTTTTAAAGGCTGAGGAACGAAAATCAGGAATGTATCTCTTCAAAGGATAATCAAGTTTCCTGGTATTTAAGGAAAACTTTGAGTTTATCTGTAAATGATGAATGGTTTTAAACAGATATATTTATGCATTCCTTGTATAAATAGTAGAAAGTCAAATATTATTTTAAATCATTTAAGTAGTGGAGAAAATGGCCTGAACACAAATCCCTAGGCAATATCTTTTTTTTTTTTTATTAGTGTTTTAACAAAGGAAAATGAGTGGGCGGAAAGGGGCTAGGAGGAATAGCAAAGGGAGAGAAGAATTTCAAGAAAGTGTCCAGACATTTCAATCATGTTAAGGGCTGCAGGATGAAAAGTGATATAAAGGCTAAAAAGAAATCCATTGTGTTTAGCCCACCAAAGACACTGATGGCTTTCAAAAGCTAAGCAGTTGATGGTGAAGTCAGAAGTGGTGAAAGTGAAGCTGGCCAGGTCTCAGGCAAACTCTAATGGAGAGAGAAAGAGAGAGAGAGAGAAAGAGATGGCAGCCAAAAGGCATCAGGGGAGCATTTTCCAAGATGACTGAGGCTGGGAGATGCTTTGGTGCTGATGAGAAGGCGCCAGAGCAGATGGGAAGATGCAGAAAGAGGTGATAATGAAAGTAGGCATAGAGCAAGGTGTCTGAGGAGGTGAGCAGGGGGTGATCTGCACACAGGCAGAGGGCTTCTTCTTGCCCTTCCTTTAAGTCACTACATCCTGAGTCAACATTTTACTTTTAAATGAATTAAGTTCACCTACTTCTTTTTAAAAAATATTTATTGATTTGGCTGCACCAAGTCTTAGTTGTAGCATTTGGGATCCAGTTCCCTGACCAGGGATCGAACCCCTTCCCCCAGCACTGGAAACAGAGTCTTAACCAGTGGACCACCAGGGAAGTCCCTTGAGTCAGCATTTTTAAAAGGCCCGTGGTCACATCCTAAATTCCTTCCATCGTTCCCTTCCCCTCAGGACAGTATGTACACTGAGCCTCGCCAGGCATGTCTCTCACCAAACTCAGTCATCAAGCTTTCTAACCACCCTGAGTTTCCCAAAGATGCCTGTCTTCTCTTGACTCTGAGCCTCTGCCAGCCCCTCTTCCAGGAACATCTTCTTCACTGGGTAAATTCCTGTTCATCTTTCAGATCCCAGAGGAGACCTCATTTCCTCCAGCAAGTCTCTGGCTTCCAAACCTGAACAGATATGCACTTCCTTCATCACCTTACTTTCCCATCCTGGTCTTAGTGCACTGCACTGAAATTGCAAGTTTTGGGGTCTGTCCCCTGCCATCAGATTTGGAGCATCCTGAGAATGGGTACCATGTCTTATTCCCCAGTGGGTCCCTAGGACCTCTCACAATACCTGAGAACACAGGACATGTTCAACAAATACTTGGAGTATATGATTGAAAATCAGGCTTTCACATCCTAACCCTTCCCACTAAAACTCTGTTGTCTGTAGCACGAAATGTTAAAAACATGGCATGCATATATTTGAGAAAGGGGATTTATTCATGACAGGCTAATGAGCCAGCCATTTATCCTTATGACCTGAAAAGAGTCTATTTTGATGAAGGACATGTCAGGTTTAACATCAATGCCAACTTATTTTTTAATTAACTCAAGGTACTGTCAATAGGAAAGTCCAGTGTTGATTATAAATGAGGATGAAGATAGGAAAACTGCTTCCTCTAGGTTTTTAAAATTATCTTGCAGCTATTCCATAATCAAGGTAATCTTGAATATGGTTAATGATGCCTAATCTGCTGTTAGTTCTACCCAGGGTGTTTCATCTCAGACATTATACTCTTCCCCTCTGGAATTCTGATTTGGGCCTTTGAAAATCTCCTCTAAAGCACCACTCACCATGTTTGGCCTTCTCTGGCTTCTTAAGCAAATGCTCTATAGATGTAGCAACTTTTAATGCTTTGTAAATTAGTCTAAACATCTGTGTTATTTCTGGGTCATTTTCAATTAACTAACATCTCTCCTAATTTGGGGTCATATTTTCTTGCTTCTTTGCATACCTCAGAGTTTTTGACAAGGTGACAGACAGGATTAGTTTTTCACCATTATTGAGGCTGAACTGTTATTCACAAGTGCCGTGTGAATTATGAGTTGGCAGATGGGACTTTCTGGGTTGGCAGATGGGAATGGGCACTATTTCTATTTCTGTGTAAGTTCTGGACACTTCCCTCTAATCCTTTCGGGTGGTTCCTTCCCTGGTCTTGAACAGCTTCCTGGCAGGCATGCCCGGTTGCTACACAACTGTGTATTCAAGGGAGGATCACCGCACCTCTCCAGTGCTCTGTGAGTACTGTGAGTGTGCTCCCCTCTGGTCTCTGTCCTAAGATCTTCAAATGCCCGAGTCTCCCGGGAATCCCAGCTCTGTCTCCTCCACTTCTAGAGTCTCCTGGGCTCCAGCTGGTTTCCCATTCCCTCAGCTGTGGCTGGAAACTTGGAGGCTGGATGACCCTCCAAGACCCCTGTGCCCTGGAGTTTCTCTGCCTCTCTTCTGGGTTCTCTGTTCCCTGATCCTCATGCCTTCCTATTTCTTGGTTTACTCCCCTTCTTGCTAAAATATATTTATCTTCCAATAGCTTCATAAGAATGGATGTGTGGGAGGTAAAAATGTTTAATGCTTTCTGGTCTGAGAATAACCTTGGTTTACAGTTAGTCTTGACTTAAAGATATCTTGCTGTTAGTTGCTACATCATGTCTGACTCTTTGGAACTCCATGGACTGCAGCACGCCAGGCTTGCCTGTCCTTCACCATTTCCCAAAGTTTGCTCAAATTCATGTTCATTGAGTTGGTAATGCCATCTAACCATCTGATCCTCTGTCACCCCCTTCTCCTCCTACCCTCAATCTTTCCCAGTATCAGGGTTTTTTCCAATGATTGGCTCTTCACATCCAGTGGCCAAAGTATTGGAGCTTCAGCTTTAGCATCAGCCCTTCCAATGAATATTTTCAGGGTTGATTTCCTTTAGAACTGACTATTAAAATACCTTGCTGCTGCTGCTGCTAAGTCGCTTCAGTCAGGTCCAATTCTGTGCGACCCCATAGATGGCAACCCACCAGGCTCCCCCGACCATGGGATTCTTCAGGCAAGAACAGTGGAGTGGGTTGCCATTTCCTTCTCCAATGCATGAAAGTGAAAAGTGAAAGTGAAGCCGCTCAGTCGTGTCCGACTTTTCGAGACTCTATGGACTGCAGCCTTCCAGGCTCCTCCATCCATGGAATTTTCCAGGTAAGAGTACTGGAGTGGGGTGCCATTGCCTTTTCTGATTAAGATACCTTAATAGTGGATTATTTGTTGAAAATAATCTTTCAGCATGTTGAAGGCATTTTTGTGTCTTCTAGCATCTTGTGTCACTGTTGCATTTTCTGATTCTATTCTGAACTTATTTATTTGTACTGACTTGCTTTTCACCTAAAAACTTTGATTCTTCTTTTTCTCACTAATTGTCTAAAATTTCTTAACGATGTGCTTTATGTGGATCTTTTTTATTCATTGTGATGGGGATGCGAGGGCATCCTCAGTCTCAGGAGTGGTATCTTTCTATTCTGAGAAACTTCTCTGTACTATTCTTTGATAATTTCCTTCCAATTTTTCTTTTCTTCACTCTTTCTGGAATCCTCATTAGCTGGATATTTGATTCTCAAGATTGGCTCTCTATTTTTCTTATCTCTTCTATCTTAATGTTCATATCTTTGATTCTAGCTTCAGTTTTTGAAAGATTTTCTTGACATTTCCACCAAGCTTTCTATTCAATTTTTCATTTCTATTATTATATTGTTAAAATTGAAGTGTTATTTATTCTCCTTGCTCCTTCATATGTCATTCTGTTCTGTTTTCTGGATTCAATATCTTGCTTTGTATTCCTAAAGATACCAGTAATGAAATCTCTAAATGCCCTTTTGCTGTCTTTGTTTCTTCTGAGGTTCTTGTTCTCTGTTTTTATCTCTGTCTTTCCTCTTGGCATTTTCACAGAATGAGGCCTGAGGATGTGAGTGGAAACTCTGTGCTGCCAAGCTTCACTTAGATGGGTTACAGGCTAACTGCGTCTTTGACTGGAGAGACTCAGCATGGCCAGAATGTCAATATCTGCAGGCACTTTCCCCGAGTGATTTCATTTCTCCAAAGAAGCCTCGCTTACTCTTTGAAAGAAAAGCTATGACCAACCTAGACAGCATATTAGAAAGCAGAGACAGTGCTTTGTCAGCAAAGGTCTGTCTCATCAAGGAATGGTTTTTCCAGTGGTCATGTATGGAGGTGAGAGTTGGACTATAAAGAAAGCTGACTGCCGAAGAACTGATGCTTTCGAACTGTGGTATTGAAGAAGACTCTTGAGAGTCCCTTGGACAGCAAGAGATCCAACCAATCCATCCTAAAGGAAATCAGTCCTGGGTGTTCATTGGAAGGACTGATGTTGAAGCTGAGACTCCTGATGCCAAATACTTTGGCCACCTGATGCCAAGAGCTGACTCATTTACAAAGACCCTGGTGCTGGGAAAGATTGAGGGCAGGAGGAAAAGGAGATGACAGAATGAGATGGTTGGATGGCATCATGGACTCAATGGACATGAATTTGAGTAAACTCCAGGAGCTGGTGATGGACAGGGAGGCCTGGCATGCTGTGGTTCATGGGGTTGCAAAGAGTTGACACGACTGAGCAACTGAACTGAACTGAAATGAAGGAAGAGTCTTGTGATGTGTGTGTGCTGGTGATGGCAGGTGGAACACTCCTGACTAGTGAAGATCTGGAAGCAGGTCAGGGAGCAGGGTCCCGGGCCAAGCTGTAGTGTCTCCCTGTCCAGTCTGTAGACTTTCATTAAATGCCTTTATCCATCCCGATGCCTCCCTCCTCCGCTCCACATGCCTCCATTTCACTCTACTCCCCTCTGACTGGCATCCTCAAGGCCTGAGACTTAACCTCCAGCCCCATGGAGAAGGAAAGAAGGGCTGTTTCCTGGTACCAAGAGGTGGGGCTCGGGGGGTCTGGGGTCTTACTGTTCTGTATCAGACTTTCAACCAGTTTTCGTATTTTTGGTCTTGATGTCGCCTCCGGCCTTCAGCGGTTCATGGCATTTCCAAGTCCCCAGGTTCTCTTGGGCTCTGCGGGGTAAGCACAGGCCCTCTCTGTGTCCCCCTTCCTCTCTGCAGCCCCAGGCCCTGCTTCCTCCACCCTGTTGTGTCACTTGCCCCTCCTCCACATTAGCTTCCAGCATGTTGCTAGGTCTCCTATTTTCTCCTCTCCCACTTCTTTCTTCCCTGGTATTCCTCTCTCTTCTGTTCAGTGGAGATCCCGGGCAGAGCAGAGACAGTGGTCTCAGGGTGTTGGATGAGCAAGAGAACAGAAGAGAAGGGTTTGATGTGGAAGGCATGTAGGACTAGTCAGGCCCAGGAAAGAAGACTGGTTCTCAGGCCACCAAAGATCTGACTTGGGTGTTAAGAGCTCTTTCAGGCTGGTGTTAAGAGCTCTTTGGGGCTGCTGTTAGAAGACTGGATATGAGAAAGGCATGAGGGGGGCAGAGAGATGAATTAAGATGCAAAACTATGTTGTGGAGTTGGACTCGTGGTCTGGAAGTGGAAGAGAGCAGCGGCCAGATCAGGGACACATTTAGGCCTGAAACCGGCAGCCCTTGCTGATGGACTGGAGAAGGAAGGTGAGAGAAAAGCAGGCGTGAGTGATGACGCCTATGTGTCCATATGGGACAGATGGGGAACTGTGGTGCCTCGCGTCGACTTGTAAAGACAGGCTGAGTGACTGCGTGGTGGTGAAGGCAGATTGGGGCTTCAGTTTATACCGATCCAGCTGCATAACTGGGATTGAGAAATACCAGCTCAGAAGCTCCAGGATCCTCGTCCCCAGGCTATCACAGCACGCCAATCCAGCTGTTCACCAGTTCCGAGGTCTCTGTGAACTGTAGTAGGCTGGAAACCAGTGAAGTTTAAATGAATGTATACCCCGGATGACTCCTCTGGGTCAGCATCCTAAAGTATGGCCATTTTCTTCACATTTCTAACACTGTTTCAAGGGTATCTTACATCTCAGTTCAGATTTGCCATTCTATCCAGTTGGATTTCTTTTCAATTCAACCCAATTTTAACCCCAATGTCCAAGCTATTTTTTCCCATTATGCCCATAAATGGAAGCAAATCATAGTATCTTGTATAAATGCAGCTGTTTTTCCCCATCTTCTCTTTTCTCATTTTAGATGAAAATCTTCTTTCTCCTTTATTTTTTTATTAACCACAGCACCCTCCCTCTGCACCCTGCTGACTTCCTTTTTTGTTCCTCACCTCCTAGCTCTTTCTTGTTTCTTCAGAGAGCCCCTGCTGAGACGTTTTCTTATATGATCAAATTATAGGTCAAATTCATCAAAAGGATCGCACACAGGTACATATGTCGAAGATTTCAGCTAATCCAGTAGGTAATACCTCCTTTGTTTAAGTGGAAGCGTTGATAAATAATGATGCTCTGAAGAAGGAAGTAAGGAATGGAGCTTTAAAATGTGCCAAAGTTCCCTGTTAAACTGAAAATCTTCCAAATGTCTGTTGCCCTCGCCGCCAATATCGTGACTAGATTTGGGTATTAGACATTGTGTAAAATAGTTCATATGTTTGATAGTTAATTAGTTGATTTCGTAACTATCTCCAGGTGTGTAATAGGAGGTACACACTCTTCAAAGCACAGGAGATGCAGAGATGATGGAAGATGGTCCTTCTACAGCAAAGACAAAGAAATAAAGCATGGATACATATACACTAACACGTGTAAACAGATAGTCAGTGGGAATTTGCTGTAAGAATCAAGGAATTCAAACTGGGGCTCTGTAATAACCTAGAGGGGTGGGAATAAGCAGAAGGTGGGAGGGAGAATAAAGAGAGAGGGGACAAATGTACACCTGTGGTTAATTCATGTTGATGTATGACAGAAATCAAACCAATATTGTAAACCAAACATCAATTAAAAATAAATAATATTTTTAAAAAAGAAATGATTTGTTCTGAAATATGAACCTTATAAGGTTTGCTTGAAATTTGAACACGCTTTTCTCTTTTACTAAAGAGAACTCATTTGGATTTTTTTTAAAGAGAGCTTAGCAAAAGATACTGAGATTTTATCTCAGACATGTGTGTCTACGATTTTTGCTATAATACTTTGACCATGTGACTTTAGAAAGCTGTCACCAGAGGCTTACATTTCAGGAGCCAATTTCCTGAGAGGTGAACAAAACCCCTGAGGGAGCTGATTTGAAAAATGAAAAGTCAAAGGGACAACTTTCTGACACCGTTTAAGAACAATAGATGGTTTAGATAAACCCAATACTCACACTAAGCCCTGGCTTAGAATCATATTTAATCATTGGAAAAATCTATATATGAAGGGTGTTCCTAGGTGCTTTTAAGTTCAAGGAGGTTATGACAAGAGATTTTCTGGCATCATAGCGTGTCATGTAGCAAGTGAATGCAAGATATATTTGCTGATTGACTATATATTTTTCTATGCACAGTAAAGTTTCCAAGAACACAGAACCTTGAAAGAGCAAAGAAAATAGCTGCTCCTTGTCTTCAATTTATTAATATAAAATTTGTAGAGGGTTCCCAGGTGGTGCAGTGGTAAAGAATCCGCCTTCCAATGCAAGAGACGCAGGAGATGCGGGTTCATCCCTGGGTTGGAAAGATCCCCTGGCGTAAGAAATGGCAACCCGCTCCAGTATTCTTGCCTGAAAAGTCCCAGGGACCGAGGAGCCTGGCAGACTACACTCCATTGCATCACAAAGAGTCGGACCTAACCGAAGAGACTGCACACAGCACATATGTAATGTAATATGTAACTCTGTGACATACAGGGGCTTCCTAGGAGGTGCTAGTGGAAAAGAATCCAGCTGTCAAGGCAGCAGATGGAAGAGATGAAGGTCTGATCCATAGACTGGGAAGGTCCCCTGCGGGAGCCATGGCAATCCACTCCAGAATTCTGGCCTGAAGAATTCCATGGACAGAGCATCCTGGAGGGCTACACTCCACGGGGGTCACAAAGAGTTGGACATGACTGAAGTGACTTAGCATGCACACACAAATAATATATAGTGTATGTAATATATAAACATTAAATATAATAATATACATATTTTATAAAAGGTAAATATATAGATGAATAATATAGAATACATTGTCGACTGAAAAAAAATGCAGAGCCTAAACATTGAGAATTATGTTTTATTCGGTAACCTTACTGAGGACTGTAACCCAGGAAGGCAGCCTCTCAGGCAGCTCGGAAGGATTGTTCCTAAGAGGTAACAGAGGGGCCAGGGTTTATAGGAGCTTTTGCTGAGAGAGAAAAAAAAACAAAAAAACTTGTAGTCAAACCTCGAAAGATTACTACTAATTACAAAAAAACAGGCATCTCAAGTTAAGGGTTTTAGGGCTTTTCTATGTATGTAGCATTATGTTAGTCACTCAGTCGTGCCTGACACTTCAAGACTCCCATGGACTGGAGCCCACCAAGCTCCTCTGTCCATGGAATTCTCCAGGCCAGCATCCTGGAGTGAGCTTCCATTCCCTTCTCCAGGGGCTCTTCCTGACCCAGGGATCGAGCCTGGGTCTCTGCTGCACTGCAGGTGAGCTCTTTACTGTCTGAGCCACAAGGGAAGCCCTTTCTATGTATGAGAAGGTGAAAATGCATGGGCTCATCAAAATCATTCCTTTAATATGTAATGTATCTTGACTATTGTGAATGAAGCTTGTTGCCTGCCGTATCCGTAAACAAAGGATTTGCAGTCATCAGACTATTAGAGCTGCCCTGTCTTCCACCCCACAGCGAACCCCGAAGGGAACTCAGGGTGGAAACAGCCGGGCTGCTCCACCAAGCCCTCAGCCCTGCAGCCACCTCCAAAGGTGCACCCAGTGTACCCTGAGGGGGCTTGGGATGAGAAAAGAGGATGCTGGCCCCAGAGAGCTAAGGTGCTTATCAAAGGAATGATTTCAGAGAGTCCAGAATTTTGCATCTTCCCATACATAGAAAAGTGCTAAATTCCTTGAGATTATCTGATTTTCTTTAATTAGCAGTAATCTTTCGATGTTCTGACAGCCTGGTCTTTGTTGCAAAAACTTCTATGTATCCTGGCTCCTCCCTTACCTAACTTTTAAGCAGCTTCTCAGAGAGATCTGAGAGGCTACCTCCCAAGTTTGACATCTGCAGAAAGTCTGCCAAATAAAACACAGGTCTCCACTTTTAGTTGGTGCATCAGTCAACACTATCTTGGACCTATATCCTGCCTCTCTGCCTGCTGAATTCCCCCCAGAGCTCAGCATGAGGTGAAGGGGGGGGCTGCATTAGCCAGTGGTTTATGCCAGAACACCTTTGTTTACTGAAATGACAGGTGGCATTTTTTGTCCACAGTTTCAGTTTCACAGGTCTCCACTTTTAGTTGGTGCATCAGTCAACACTATCTTGGACCTATATCCTGCCTCTCTGCCTGCTGAATTCCCCCCAGAGCTCAGCATGAGGTGAAGGGGGGGGCTGCATTAGCCAGTGGTTTATGCCAGAACACCTTTTGTTTACTGAAATGACAGGTGGCATTTTTTGTCCACAGTTTCAGTTTTAGTTCAGTTGCTCAGTCGTGTCTGACTCTTTGTGACCCCATGGACTGCAGCACGCCAGGCCTCCCTGTCCATCACTAACTCCCAGAGCTTGCTCAAACTCATGTCCATTGAGTCAGTGATGCCATCCAACCATCTCATCCTCTGTCACCCCCTTCTCCTCCTGCCTTCAGTCTTTCCCAACATCAGGGTCTTTTCCAAAGAGTTAGTTCTTCACATCAAGTGGCCAAAGTATCGGAGCTTCAGCATCAGTCCTTCCAATGAGTATTCAGGACTGATTTCCTTTAGGATGAACTGGTTGGATCTCCTTGCAGTCCAATGGACTCTCAAGAGTCTTCTCCAACACCACGGTTCAAAAGCATCAATTCTTCAGCACTCAGCTTCTTTATAGTCCAACTCTCACATCCATACATGACTACTGGAAAAATCATAGCTTTGACTAGAAGGACATTTATTGGCAAAATAATATCTTTTTTTTTTAATATGCTGTCATTGCCCACAATATTATACAAAGTCAGACACAATTGAGTGACTAACATTTTCATACTTAACTATCCCAAGTGTTTTTTTCATTGTCTATATATATTAAAAATCTGTGACAATGTTCTGTAATGCCCAGCACAGTCTGGGTGGGTCTGCTGGTTCGATCCATTACAGAAAGCACACAGTCTCCCTGATGGCTGACCACCAGTCAACTGAGAGCCCGTGACAGTTTCCAGTCAGTTTCCAGTCCATGCACACCCACACCTCAGATGCTCATGGAACAGTATGCTCCACCCCTAGACTCTGTCTGTCTCCCCTCCTCCAAGAAACGCATTTCCCTAAGCCCCAGCTTCATGTCTCCTAAGGGTTAAGGCAAAGGCACCATGCAGAGAGGGCAAAGATGACCCCAATAAGAAAAGCATCTTCAGGACAAATAAATTTTCCGGGTGTTAATGGTGCACCCTCCCATGGAATAGTTTAGATGCCTTCTTCTGCTAAAGGACATTCTCTTCTGCCCGCTGGGGAGAAGATTTGGGAAGAAGGAAGGAATGAAAAGCGCCAAGAACCCCAGCCTGCCTCCTGCCTCCTCTTACCTTCTAGAACGAAGGGAAGCTCTTCCCTAAGGCCTGAAGGCTCAGTTCATCACTTGCTGCAGCTTTGATTCCCTTTCAGAATTTTTTTCCTGCTGATGTAGCTGATGGAGGCAGGAAAAAAAAATTGCAACATGAGAGTTGTGAGTTAGATATTATTTTGGGGCAAAGTTAGGACTATAAACCCAGGAGACAGCATCTCGTATAGCTCTACGGAACTGGTCTAAAGAGGCAAGGGGAAGGTCAGTGTTATACACGATGTTAGTGAAGGGGTTACACGCAGTCAGACACAGACTTGCTGCTAGTCACGAGGGGCAGACACCACTGTTAGTGATTTTGCACTTTGCTACGTACAAGGAGATGCAAGAATTGGCCTCATAAAACCTTCTCCTGAACATATCTAACCATCTGAAGACCTGTCCTGCCAGCTTCTCCCAAAGTACAGAGCACCCCATTCCTGCTCTTCACCCTGAACTCCTTCAGGGAGTGCTGAGGGCCAGCGGCTGCCGTGGTTCACGATTCAGTCCTTGCAGAGGCGGATGGCAGGTGCCAGTTTGTAGTTGGCAGAGGCATGAGCCTGCCTAAGATTCAGCCACCACGAATCTAACAGTTCATCACCTGAGGATATGCATCCCAGAGAGTTCATCTTATGTGATTCTCAGAAAGTACTGCTCTTTTATTGGAAGGACTGATGTTGAAGCTGAAACTCCAATAACTTGGCCACCTGAGGCAAAGAGATGACTCATTGGAAAAGATCCTGATGCTGGGAAGAGTGAGGGCAAAAGAAGGAGAGGGCGGCAGAGGATGAGATGGTTAGATAACATCACTGACTCCATGAACATAAATTTGAGCAGCTCTGGGAGATAGTGAAGGACAAGGAAGCTTGGGGTGCTCCAGTCCATGGGGTCACAAAGAGTCAGACATGACTTAGCAACTGAGCAACAAACGTATGGGACCAGCTTCCTTCTCCAAGCCAGATTGACAGGAAAGGGCTACAAGTGGCAGTCAAAAAAAAGTAAATTGTTGAGACTCTGTCTTTTAAACCGCATCCTGCAGTTTGAAAATAAAGCTTCTTATTTTTAGAATGCCAGCAGAATCGTTCCAGCTCTGCCCCTGCCATTTCAATAGTGGCCTTGGGCTCTTAAACCTTAACCTTGAAAAGAAACCGTTTACATTGTAAATGCGGTGGCAGTATGAAGACTATTCTGTCCTCGAATAGCCAACGGAGACTAGAAGTTCAGAAGGGGGCTTTTTTCCTTCCTTCTGAAAGGCCTAATCCGAGGGGCTTTCACTGGGACAAAATCAAACGCTTGGCAGTAATTGTACGTGGGTTCTAGCTGTGAACTTGCATAAAATCTAAATTTCACACAACCCATTCTGTTCTGGGGATTTCACCACTGATCATGAGGAAACAGAGCTTCTGGAGGGGTTTGGGGAAAATCAAACTATGCAGACCCTCAGGCAAACACACTTGCTAACAAAACGCCTTTAAAGTCCTCCGTCTTCATTCGCAAACACAGGCAGCTCCGTGGCGCTCTCGCCAGAACAGGCGCTGAATACTGCAGAGGCTCCAGGCTCTTATGAGAGGGCTTTGAGAAACCGCAGCATGTTTATCTCAGATGCCTGGAGTCAGCCTTCTCAGCTAGTCTGATCTCCTATTTGTCTAGAGTTAGGCAGGAAACGGAGAAGGCAGTGGCATCCCACTCCAGTACTCCTGCCTGGAAAATCCCATATACAGAGGAGCCTGGTGGGCTGCAGACCATGGGGTCGCTGAGGGTCAGACTCGACTGAGCAACTTCACTTTCACTTTTCGCTTTCATGCGTGGGAGAAGGCAATGGCAACCCACTCCAGTGTTCTTGCCTGGAGAATCCCAGGGACGGGGGAGCCTGGTGGGCTGCCATCTCTGCGGTCACACAAAGTCGGACACGACTGAAGCGGCTTAGCAGCAGCAGCAGTAAGCAGAAAAAGGAAAGATTCAAATTGGCTCAAAACCTGACTCCAGGTGCTTTGATGGAGTGTCAGGTGGAAGGATTAGGTCCATTTTGACCAGTGGGAAAAACAATATAGTCGAAGAGGACATTTTTGGGGAACAGAAGATTTCCTGCCATATTAGTAAGCATGTCTTTCACAGAGGAAAAAATGTTTTTCATTTTAATCAGTTCCAAGTTATCTTATTTTTTCATGAATTTGCTTTTGATAAGGTATCTAAAAAGTCATCATCAAATTCAAGTTCACCTAGATTTCCTTCTGTATGATCTGTTAATAGCTGTTCATTTTACATTTAGGTATGGGATTCAATTTGAGAATGATTTCATTTTATCTGCTGTCTTAGTGGTTGCCAGAGTTTGTTCTATACATCTACAACTAATCTAAATCCACTTTCACGATACACTGTACCACCTCATGAGTAGTATAGCTATCTCTTAGCAAACAGTTATCAATTTCTCCCAGCCATCCTTTATGACACTGATGTCATTTATTTCACTTTTCCACATGCTGCCATCTCCCAATACATTGTTCCTACTATTACTTTAAGCAGACAGTTACCAGATTAAGAATAAAAAAATAAAAGCCTTTGCTTTACCTTTACTTATTCCTTCTCTGTCATTCTGCCGCATTTCTGACCTACATCATCTTCCTTCTTCCTGAAGACCATTTTCCTTCTTCCTTTTAACATTTCTTGCATATTTGCTGGGCTTCCCAGGTAGCTCCAGTGGTTAAAAAAAAAAAAAAAAACCAACCTGTCAATGCAGGAGATGGAAGAGATGCAGGTTTGATCCTTGGGTCAGGAAGATCCCCCAGAGGAGGGCATGGCAACCCACTCCAGTGTTCTTGCCTGGAGAATCCCATGGACAGAAGAGCATGGCAGGCTACGGTCCATAGGCTCACAAAGAATCAGACACAACCGAAGCACCTTAGCACACACACACGTATCTGCTGATGATGAACTTCTCAGGTTTTGTTTGTCTGAGAAAGTAATCCTCCTTCACTTTCAGAAGATAATTTTGTTTCCTTTAGAATTTTCTATTGGTAGCTATTTCTTTAAACACTTTAAATATTTCCCTCTGCTCCCTTCTTTCTTGCACAGTTTCTGATGAGAAGTCTGATATAATCTATAGGTGCTTTTTCTGACTTTTTTCAATGTTTTCTCTATGTCTATAGTTTTCTGCCGTTTTACTATGATGCAGTTAGGTGTTGATTTTTTGGTATTTATTTTTCTTGGTGTTCTCTGGACTTCCTGGATCTATGGTTCTTGGCCATTATGACATCAAATATTTCCTCTGCTCTGTTCTCTTTTTGATATTTTCCTTTACACAGATGTCACACCTTTTGATATTGTCTCACTGTTCTTTGATACTGTTTTGCATTTCATCTTGTGGAGTTTTGATTGTCCTGTCTTCAAGTTCATTGATCCTTTCCTTGGTCGTGTCTAGTCGACTATTGAGCCCATCAAAAGCATTCTTCATTGTCACTGGGTTTTTTCCTCTAGCACCTCCTTTGGATTCTTTCTTAGAAACTCCATGTCTCTGCTTATATTACTCATCTGTTCCTCTATGTTGTCTACAACATAGCATATTACTTTAGCATATTACTTATAATCACTTGCTTCCCAGATGGCTTAGTAAAGAACCCACCTGCTAATTCAGGGTATTTGAGTTTGATCCCTGGGTCCAGAATATCCCCTGGAGTAGGAAATGGCAACCCACTCCAGTAGTTTTTCCCAAGAAACCCCATGGACAGAGGACCCTTGTGGGCTACAGTCCATGGGGTCACAAAAGAGTTGGACATGACTTAGCAAATGAATAGCAACACAATTATTTTAAATTTCCTGTTGGACAATATCAACAACCATGTCGTATGTGAGTCTGGTACTGATGGGTTTGTCATCTCTACAGAGTGTACTTTTTTCTTGATTTGGCATACCATGTAACTGACACGTGTGGTATCGGATAATAGGGACTAGTGTAAATAGGCCGTTGGTGTAAAACTATGTGCTAGTCTGGCTAGTAAAAAGGCTGTCTTTAACGTCTCTTTTAGCTGCTGATGCCTAAGCTTCCAAATTCCTCTAGTGTTATCGCTCTGTCTCCTTTCTTAACCCAGGGCTTTTATGTCTAGCCTTCCCCAGAGAAAGCTTGTTTCTTGCAGTTCTTCTCGCTGTAATCCCCCCACTGCTAGTGTGATGGTAAGATGTCAGAGAGAAAGAGAAGGCATCCTACAAACTTCTGATTATCAGCCTTTCAGTGAGCCTGGATCTTGGGACTGTGACCTTCACATCGTCTCCTCAAAAGAATATCTTTTTTCCCCTCTAATTCCCATCCCATCCATGGCTATAGCGTTCCAAATCAATCACCTTGAAGGCCTGTTCACTTATTAAATTGAATTTTCTCCCCTTAAGTAGGACAAGGAGGCTGGAATAGGGAAGAAGCCCCTTTTCTTCCTGTAACAAGGCTCTAGGAAAGCCCTTCCCTAAGAGAATAGGGCCTTGTCATGAAGAAAGCTCTGGCGCCGTTGTGAACGAAGCTCAGAGATCATTATTATTACAGGGAGGATTTTCTCCGATTCCCACCATGAGAACCTGATGGGATTCCTGGGGCTAAAGCTCATGACAGCTTGTGTTGGGGGAAGTCTAAGACTGATGAGCCCCGGCAGCTTTTCACTGCCACACTCCTCCACACTCCATATCTGGCAACTTGCTGAAATGACCATTTAAATGCCCCCACCAGTTCATGATTCTAACTCAAGGTAAGGAAATCTCTATCGCTCTACTCTTGGAGAAGGCAATTTGCCCTGAATTCACACATCTCTGAATCCAGCCTTCTCTGATATTACTTCCTTGATGGGTCTGAGAAAAGTCACTGATTCTCAGTTTATCCATTGTTTTCTTATAAGGATGAAGGATAATAATAGCTTATGAGTTCTTCATATGTTCCAGCTGAAACTGAAAGTCCCTACTTTTATTTTCAAAATATGTTTCTTTATTTTACGTACCTTCTATGGAACCTTTCTTATGATTTACAGGAATCTTCCTGGGCCTACATTTCGAAATAGCTTCTGCTATGAAAGTTCCAAGCAGCAGACTTTGACTAGCCCTGCTGAGGAATAACAGAGCACCTGGCCTCCACCTTCATCCCACACTTCTTTCCTAGCCTGGAGTTTTTCTGACATAGCCCACGACTCCTTTGGGAAACTCATGCAATCTGTAATACACAACCGAGCAGTAAAGGAGAATTAAGACCAGGAGATCATATCTGACTAACAGGAGAAGAAAGCTGTTGGATAATTGGTGAGACAGCATACCAGTCCCCCACAGAAGTGGCCGATTCAGCAGTTCACTGTGGTATTTCCTTTCCTATCTACTCCCCAATTTCTGCTCCCTGGAATTACTTTCAAGATGAATATCCTCTGGGCAAGGCTTTGGCTCAAGTTCTGCTTTTAAGGAACCTAAACTAAAAGGAAATTATTTATTCAAATAAGTTGAAAAGTGAAAGTGAAGTCGCTCAGTAGTGTCCGACTCTTTGCGACCCCATGGACTGTAGCCTCCCAGAGATTTTCCAGGCAAGAGCACTGGAGTGGGCTGCTATTTCTCTCTCCAGGGGTTCTTCCCAGCCCAGGGATCAAACCCAGGTCTCCTGCATTGCAGATAGACGCTTTACCGTCTGAGCTACATTTATTCAAAATACATTCTGTAACACATTAGTAAGTGGAGGAAAATAACCCTTGGTTGTTAAACAGATCCTTGTCCTTTCATAACTTTCCGTGACTTCTCCACTTGTCAGATAAATACCCCTCTTAGTCTGTCCTCCCCATCCTTCCTCTGCACTGTGATAGTACTTTGTCAGTTTTACAAAATTCCCTGCTCTCACGGGCCTCCCTCTACATTTTGAGAGATTAAGAGAAGCGAAAAGAAAAAACACTGAACAATGTTGCTTGTGCTCTTGTGTTTAAAAAGAAAGATTACCAAGAGTTAGGAAGTTCAGTTCAGTTGCTCAGTCGTGTCTGACTCTTTGTGAGCCCAAGGACTGCAGCCTCCCTGTTCATCACCAGCTCCTGGTGTCCACCCACCAAACTCATGTCCATTGAGTTGGTGATGCCATCCAGCCATCTCATCCTCTGTCATCCTCTTCTCCTCCTGCCCTCAACCTTTCCCAGCATCAGGGTCTTTTCAAACGAGTCAGCTCTTTGCATCAGGTGGCCAAAGTATTAGAGTTTCAGCTTCAACATCTGTTCTTCCAATGAATACCCAGGACTGATCTTCTTTAGGATGGACTGGTTGGATCTCCTTAAGTTGGAAAAGCGTGACTCAAAGTGTTATTTGTGGGTTGGCTGTTGGTCTGCAAACTGCCTTTTCTGTCTACTCTAAACAGATTGCTCCAAAATGCAAATCAACTACATCAGTACGTGCAACATTTTGTTTAAGTGACTTTTTTTTTTCAGTTTACAACTGACTTTTTCTTTTTCGGTAGCACAACTCCCTCAATGAAGGTGCAATGTGTTGATTTATATTCTTGTGTTAGCCCTTTATCTCATGGTGAACTGTCTCTTTGAGTAAGACTGAAATAGACTGGTTTGAAAATATTAACTGGACATTTCTTAGCATGTATTTTGTGTTAAGCATTGTTCTTCTCATGGTGAACTGTCTCTTTGAGTAAGACTGAAATAGACTGGTTTGAAAATATTAACTGGACATTTCTTAGCATGTATTGTGTGTTAAGCATTGTTCTTTGGGACTCATAGTATTAATTCTCAAAATATTATATATGAAGTGATGTCTAACTCTTTGTGATCCCATGGTCTATAGCCCACCAGGCTCCTCTGTCCATGGGATTTTCCAGGCAAGAATACTGGAGTGGATTCCCATTCCCTTCTCCAGAGGATCTTTCCAACCCAGAGATTGAACCCAGTCTCACACACTGCAGACAGATTCTTTACTGTCTGAGCCACCAGGGAAGCCTGCATATGAGGTAGGTAATATTATTATTCTCATTTTACAAGTTAGAAAACTGAGGCACAGTGAAATCCAATACTAGGTCCAAAATTGCACAGCTCATAAGTGGTAGCAGCAGACCCCACAGTGGACATCAGAGTGGCCCCCGGTGACCCTGGCCTTTTGGTATCCATGCCTTTGTGTAGATAACTCCTGTATTATATCAACATTCGTATGTGTGACTGAAGAATACCACAGAAGTGATCATGTGTGACTTTCACAATGCTACAGACTGAATATATGTGCCCCCTTAAAATTCCTATGTTGAAATCCTATCCCTCACTGTGCTGGTGTTAGGAGGTGGGACCTTTGAAAGTGGAGTCCTCATGAATGGGATTAGTGCCCCATTGAAAGACAGTCCAGAGAGTTCTCTTGCCTTCTTTCTATAATGTGAAGGTAGGGTCAGAAGATGGCCATCTGCACTTGGGAAGAGAGTTCTCACCAGTCACTAGCCATGCTGGCCCCTTGATCTTGGACTTAGTCTCCAGAACCATGACAAACAAATTTCTGCTTTTAAAAGTCACCCAATACAACAGACCCGTGGACACAGTGGGGGAAGGAGAGGGTGGGGTGAATGGGGAGAGTAGCCTGGAAACATACCCATTACCGTTTGTAAAATAGGCGGTGGGGATTTGCCGTATGATGCAGGGAGCTCAAATCTGATGCTCTGTGACAACCTAGAAGGGTGGGATGGGGTGGGAGGTGGAAGGGAGGTTCAAAAGGGTGTGGATATGGCTGATTCATATTGATGTTTGCCAGAAAACAGCAAAATTCTGTAAAGCAATTATCCTTCAATTTAAAAATATTTTTTTTTGAAAAAGGAAGGGACGTATGTACGCTTAGGGCCTGTCTCTTATACACATCTCTGTGACCTTCACATCGTCTCCTCAAAAGAATATCTTTTTTCCCCTCTAATTCCCATCCCATCCATGGCTATAGCGTTCCAAATCAATCACCTTGAAGGCCTGTTCACTTATTAAATTGAATTTTCTCCCCTTAAGTAGGACAAGGAGGCTGGAATAGGGAAGAAGCCCCTGCCAGAAAACAGCAAAATTCTGTAAAGCAATTATCCTTCAATTTAAAAATATTTTTTTTTGAAAAAGGAAGGGACGTATGTACGCTTAGGGCTGATTCATGTTGGTGGAAACCAGCTCAGCGTTGTAAAGCAGTTATCCTCCAAGTAAAGCTAAATAACTTTTCCTAAAACAAGGAAAAAAAGAAATAAAAATCACCCAATTTGTGCTATTCTCTTCAAAGTGAAAGTGTTGGGTGCTCAGTCGTGTCCAACTCTTTGCGACCCCATGGACTATGCCTGCCAGGCTCCTCTGTCCATGGAATTCTCCAAGCAAAGATACTGGCGTGGGTTGCCATTCCCTTCTCCAGGGGATCTTCCCAACCCAGGGACTGAGCCGGGTCTCCCTCATTGCAGGCAGATTCTTTACTGTCCCAGCCCAGAGAAGCCTAGCAGCTCAAACTATGAAAATGCAAGGCTGAGTCATAACAAGTATCGTCACTTCTGCCTTCCTGCCTTAGATCACTTGCTCTAGGAGGGCCAGCTCCCACGGCATGGGGGCCCTCAAGCAGCAGTATGGAGAAACCCACATGGCAACAGCCGGCACCAGCTTTCCAGCCGTGGGAATGAGGGATCTTAGAAGAGCATCTTCAGCTCTCATTGAGCCTGCAGAGGACTGCAGCCTGGCAGACATCTTTACTATAATCTTAGGAGACCCCCCAAGTTAGAGCCACCTAGCTTAGCCACCCCCAAAGTTCACACCCACATGATCTAAAATAATAAAATGTTATTGGTGTTGTAAGTCTCAGTATTGGACTAATTTCTTACACAGCAACAGGTAACTCATATGATCGAAGATCAGTCTGGAGCCAAAGCCAGTTTTCCTCATTGCCATGTAAAAGGATTGAAGGCAGAAAATGCAACGATGTCCTCTCCGTGTTTTGTGATGCCGTGTTATTCAAAGCCACGCTTGGTAGCGGCTCCCCTTATCTCAGCTAACAGCAGTGGGAAACATTCCCAACTTGAGAAAAAGCAGAGGTAGACAGAGAGCACGGGACTGCAGCGAGAAACCGTTGCTGTCCAGTCGCTAAGTCGTGTCCCGTCCTTTGCGACCCCATGGGCTCTGGCCCGTGAGCCTTCCCTGTCCTCCACTATCTTCTGGAGTTTGCTCAAATCCTGGCCTAGGCAAATTTTCACCTTGGGCATGTCCGCAAAAGAGGCCATCATAACTGGAGAGACAAATAACAACTCTTAAAGTCTAATTTCACTAAGCAGAGCTGAGAGCTGGTTGTCTAAGATATATATATATTATGTAATGTATATAGATACATATAGTGTATATATATACAGATACATAATGTATAATGTACATTATATAATGTGTATGTATATACATATAATGTGTGTGTGTATAAATATTATATAAAGAGTAGAATTCAGAGACTGATCAATTTTTCAGAAGGGAGAGCTTCTGCACACGGGTTGGCCTGTGGCTGCAGATGCCGTTAATGACAGCATGATCCTCCTGCTGACTAGCTGAATGTCAGCATTGTAGGTGCTGTTGCAAAATGGTTTTTAATCAATCAGGATGGGTCTAAAACCAAGTCTGACAATTACTTATTGCTTTGGCCAAGTTCCTAGGAAGATAGGAACTTTCTATTCTCCCATAAGCCGTTTCACAGTAATGTCATTATCTGCACCGTGAGGGGAATGCAGAAAATAAGAGCGGCTGCAGTTTATTAAGTGCCCACTGTGGGCTAGCTGCCGTACGTCTTCTATCTCAGTACTCAGCTGTTGCAACACAACAGCTTCCACGAACAATGAGGGAATGGATGCAGCTGTATTCCAATAAAACTTTACTTATGAAGCTTGGAACTAAGCTGGATCTGGCCTGGGGGCTATCATTTGCTGCCCTCAACCTAAATGTCCATCAGCAGAGGGCTGGATAAAGATGTGGCACGTATATGCAATGGAGTATTACTCAGCCATAAAAAGGAACAAAAATGGGTCATCTGTAGACGTGTGGATGGACCAAGAGACTGTCAAACACAGTGAAGCAAGTCAGAAAGAGAAAGACAAATATCATATACTAATGCATACATGTGGACTCTAGCAAAATGGTACAGATGGTCTTATTTGCAAAGTGGAAAACAGAGGCACAGACATAGAGAAGAAACATAAGGATACCAAGTAGACAGGGTGGTAGGACAAGTTGGAAGATTGACATTGACACAGGTACACTATTGATACTATATATAAAAAACAGGCAACTAACGAGAAGCTACTGTACAGCTCAGGACACCCTGCTCAATGTACTCAGTGCTCTGTGGTGGCTTAAGCGGGAAGGAAATCCAAAAAGAGGGGCTAGATGTATATGTATACATACTGATTCACTTTGTGCACAGCAGAAGTAACACACTGTAATGCAACTATACTCCAGTAAACTGATCCAAAAACTTGCTGCTCCTGCTCTGAACTGTCTCCAGTGCCAGCTAAGCCATGCTCTCTCCTCTCGCATCTTCCAGACACACGGTTCCCCTGTCCGGTCACACCTTTCCTCCTCCTGCTCGTCCCTGCTCTCAGCCAGATTGTGACGTCACTGAGGGATGGTGCTGTCCTTTCTGCTGCTACAGGTGCCCCTACTGTGGGCGTCCCAGATGGATGTCCTCTTTCACAAGCCTCATCTCCCTTTCCTGTAACTCTGTGATTTTGTGTCTTTCTTTCCTGACCAACTGAGCGCTCTGTGAAGGCAGGGATTAGGTTTGTCCTGTTCAGGTCCTGACACACAGTAGGTGCTCAGGAAGCATTGCTGTCTAGTCGCCCAGTCGTCTCTGACACCCTGTGACCCCGTGGATTGTGGTCCACCTGGCTCCTCTGTTCATGGGATTTGCAACAAGAATACTGGAGTGCCAAATAAAATTCTGTAAAGCAATTATCCTTCAATTAAAAAATAAATAAATAAGAATACTAGACTGAGTCGCCATTTCCTTCTCCAGAGAATCTTCCCAACCCAAGGATGGAACCCACTTTGCCTGCATCGCAGACAGATTCTTTACTGTCTGGACCATCAGGGAAGCCCAAAGAAGTATAGAGGGAAAGAATGATTAGTATTTCAGGGAGCATGTAAGACACACTTCACCATCTCACACTTGTCTGTTTTATAATTTTTGTTGAAGTGATCTCATTCCCAAGAAACGGATTCTACGCTTATGTATTTTGTTAGACTCAGGAGCAATTTTGCCTCTGTTTCACACTGTAAGACTTTCCAAATGAGGAAGCGCCTGTGAAATCCGTGTTTAAGGAGCTTTCATTCTCTTGCCACTGTTTCTCCACGTTGGTGACCTTTAAATTTAGCCTGAGCATAAGCGGGGTTGTCAGAACATCAGGTTACATTATGCAATGCAGCTATTTGTGCCTTTTAAAGATGGGCCAAATCCCCACTTGGACTGCCCGGCCAGGAAGCACCCTGATGATATTCTCGAAACCCAGGCAGCTAGGATTGAATCCAGAAGTGGGTCAGCATCAAGAAGCCACATGCTTCTTGGAAACCAGTTTCGCTGAAAACAGGTCCTCTCATTTCCTTCCAGAAAATAAGTAACCCTTGACTCTTGCGTGGCCTTTCTTGTTCAGGCAGATGGGATCGAGGCTGGGGTTTAAGGAAGAAGTGGGTAACTGGGCTGTGGGGCTTGCTTTTCTTTTCCTTTTCAGTGGTGTTGTGTGGGGCTGTGCCCTGGGATCTCCGGGGCATTGCGGAGTCACTGACTGTCCCACCACCTCAGCGGCTCAGAGGGTTCCTGGGCTAGGGGCAGCTCCTCGCCTAGACCTGGGCCACCCCCCAGATTTTTGCACCTGTTGGACTAACTGCCCCACCTCTTTGTCAACAAAAGCTTTCCAGCTCTGGGTTATGCAGCCCATGTTTTCACCATAGTTTCAGAGGCAGAGCTGCAAGGGCCAGCAATGGGGAGGGGGAAGGGGGGACAGTGCGAGGCGGGAGAGGAGGGGATTGAGCCCCAAAGGATGGGCCAAGGGCTTCTGCACACGCTCTTGTGTTGCCGTAAAACAAAGACCTCGTGCTGTGCTCTCAGGGCCAAAGAATTCACACAAGTCTCAAGTCTGAGAAATAAGAGGAGAAGCTAGTGGTGCAGACACAGAGAGATGCCGACCGTAAGTGGGGAAAACTAGCAGACAGACGCTTCGATGCTCCTTGGGAAACTGCAGTGTGGCTCTCATCAAAGGAGCCCTTCCTGGGCTTTTACCCCAAATAATAATAATGGCCCCGTGCGATTTTAGTTTTTGAAGCCTGCTTGCCTGCAGACAGGCAGGATCATTTAATAATAATGAAATGCAACATCGGGCACTGACTGTATCACAGAATGGGGCTTCTCAGGTGGCACCGTGGTAAATTCAAGAGGCACAAGAGATGCATGTTCAGTCTCTGGGTCGGGAAGATCCCTTGGAGGAAGAAATGGCAATGTGCTCCAATATTCCTGCCTGAAGAATCCCATGGACAGAAGCTGGGCAGGCTACAGTCCATGGTGTCACAAAGAGCTGGACACAACCAAGTGCACACATACACACACATGCACGCGTGCGGGCGCACACACACACACGTTGCAGGCACTACTCTGAGTGTCATACAAGTACCAGGTGTAGTCAGAGGCAACTTCAAGGCTAAAAATGGCTAAATATCCACAATTTCATGTTTCTTCTAATATTAACCCTTTTGATTTTACAGCGATCCTCTAAAGACTACTGTTTTCTGATGTGATGAGGTCTCGTTGGTTTTCCGCCCCCCTAGTCAAACGTGCCTCAGTTTTCTTCCCTATAAAATGGGACACCTTATATTACTTGCTTTATAGGGTCATCAGAGAATTAACTGAGTTCACAAATGTAACAGTGACTGGTACATAAATGTTTAGCTTTACAACTGTGGACAGAGACTGCAGCCATGAAATTAAAAGACCCTTGCTCCTTGAAAGAAAAGCTATGACCAACCTAAACAGCATATTAAAAAGCATAGACATCACTTTGCCAGCAAAGATCCACATAGTCAAAGCTATGGCTTTTCCAGCAGGCATGTACAGATGTGAGAATTAGACCATAAAGAAGGCTGAGCACCAAAGAATTGATACTTACAAACTGTGGTGCTGGAGAAGACTGTTGAGAGTCCCTTAGACTGCATGCAGATCAAACCAGTCAGTCCTAAAGGAAATCAGTCCTGAATATTCATGGGAAGGACTGATGTTGAAGCTGAAGCTCCAATACTTTGGCCACCTGATGCAAAGGGTCTACTCATTAGGAAAGACCCTGATGCTCGGAAAGATTGAGGGCAGGAGGAGAAGGTGGTAACAGTGGATGAGAGGGTTGGATGGCATCACCAACACAATAGACATGAGTTTGAGCAAGCTCCGGGAAGTACGGACAGGGAAGCCTGGAGTGCTGCAGTCTATGGGGTCACAAACATTCCAACATGACTGAGCAATTGAACAAAAACAAAAGTTGTTAGGCCTTCATTTGAGAAGGCCTGTGTGGTGCCTTTCAATTTTTTTCTGCTGGACACTTATTTTTTCTCCTTCTGCAACAGCACCCCAATTCTCCTTCAAGATAGCTCATCCTCCTCCTGGCAGGGGCAGTCAGTTAAGGTCCCTTGCTCCCTCTAGCTATGAAGTATTCATGTGGCCCAAAGTGAGTCAATCCTACTTTTTCCTGCTTTCTGTACTTTTCAAGGGCTTCCTAGGTGGCACTCTGGTAAAGAATCCACCTGCGAACGCAGGAGACCTGGGATTGATCCCTGGGTCCGGAAGATCCCCTGGAGAAGGAAATGGTGACCCCCTCCAGTATTCTTGCCTGGAGAATTCCATGGACAGAAGAGCCTGGTGGGCTACAGTCCACGGGGTCACGAAGAGTCAGACACGACTGAACACGTGTGCACGTACTTTTCAAAGCCAGGCTGTTCTGCTTTCTTTCTGATTTTGCAGCTATTCTGGGTCCTTCCAGTAAGTTCATTTTTTCACAATGAGGGGCAAAGAGGGAGGGGTTTGCCTGGTAACTTTGCAGGTTGTTAACAAGTTAATTGGCTTCTGTCTTTGCAATCAAAAATCCTTAACATATATATCATTGGAAACAGGCATTTTAACCTATTCCTTCTAAACAACGAAACTAGCTAGAGTGTACTGACTCTGTGTCAAGATCTTTACTATGTGATTATATTTAACACATCTCTGCCCCATTTCACACATTAAAAAACTGAAGACCTAGATTTTCATGCCTGTTCTCCCAGTCAACGGCTGTGCATGCTTGAACAAGACTCTTAACCTCTCTGAGCCTCTGTCTCCTGCTATGAAAAGTTGTGGGGAGTGCGGGGGTGTCAGTTACACTGCCCACTGCCAGGCAGTTTTGAAAATCAAACAGAATGATGGAGATACAAAAGCACTTTGGAAGCTGATTAAGTGCCATATGAATGGCAAATTGCATGGCGATTTTCTTTATCCAAAGGATATATGTTAACTCCTCTTCCTGGTGCCTAATTTAAGTCATTCTTTCTGCACAGAAATAATAATTTCTAAATGTGGGTTTTCACGTGAAAGTCCTGACTGGTATGCAGCCCAGGATAATGAGGCTCTCTTCCTTGAAATCCCCTCCGTGCGTTTCCTGGCTGTTTTATTCCCTTGCCAGCTGGATCATGGCTGAAGCTTATGTTCTTTGCTCTTCTCATCAAACTTAGAGGCCTTTTCTCTCCTTTCAGTCTTATTTTTCCTCCTATCTTTTCCAACCTCACAGCTCCCCCAAAGATCAATAAATGCCAGCAGAGACTACACACAGCCTTACGAGGGGTTCTAGTAAATTAGGGATTAGATCCAACTTTCTGTGTTAGAACTGAGATTCAGATGAAGGTTTTCTAAAGTCTACCAAGGATTACACAAAGAGTAAGCATGAATAGTGAAAATTAGGGTTATTATTTCCAAATGCCAGTGTTTTTAATAGGCAAATAATGCGGGGGAATCAGGCTGCAGCGTATTAGCAAGGAAGAAAGAAAAACGAGAGGAAGGGAAGCATGTTTCACTTGTGAAGCCAGATGATGTTCTTATTGGCCCATAGTGCCATCTTGCGGACCATTTGCAAATAGCACTCAGCTTCCAGTTGTGATTGCTTTAGCCTGTCTACTCTTCATCACAATATCCATGCAAGCGTGCTTGGTCGCTCAGTCATGTCCAGCTCTTTGCGACCCCATGGACTGTAGCCCACCAGGTTCCATTGCCCACTGGGATTTCCCAGGCAAGAATACTTGAGCAGATAGCCATTTTCTCCTCCAAGGGATCTTCCCAACCCAGGGATCAAACTCTTTGCGATGCCATGGACTGTAGCCCACCAGGCTCCTCTATCTATGGAATTCTCTAGGCAAGAATCCTGGAGTGGATTGCTATGACATACTCCAACAGGGGATCTTCCTGACCTAGTGATCGAACCTGAGTCTCCTGCAGCTCCTGCATGTACGAGGATTCTTTATCCACTGAGCCATCGGGAAAGACCACAGCATCCCCTGGAGCATGTAAATGATAGTGATTGCCTGATAACCCCTGAGAGCACAGATGATCATACCTGGCAGAGCTCTCACACTAGAACGTTTTAGGCATGGTTGACCAGTTGTCCGGTGCTTTTCAAAATTACTTATTTATTTGATTGCACTAGGCCTTAGTTTCAGCACTTAGGATCTTCCATCCTTCTTGTGGCATGTGAACTCTTAGCCGGGGCAAGTGGGATCTAGTCCTCTGACTAGCAATGGAACACAGGCCCCCTGCCCTCGGAGCGTGGAGTCTTGGCCACTGGCCCACCAGCGAAGTCCCAAGTCATCCTATGCTCTAACCTTTTCCTCTTGCCCTCTGTAATAGTAGATGTCCATGGTTCTCCTCTCTGATAGCATCTCTATAGCCTTCTTCTCCAAATACACTCTGTGTAACTCAGGTCTGATCTTTGCTTTCTCACTGTGTGCGCAGTGATTCCTCACCTTCCATAGGTTACATAACCCACAGAGAAAAAGTGGTCAGCCAGGGCCTGTGGTCCTTCTTTCCAGAAAAGACACTCATGACCACCTCCTTCACACACATACTCTCTCTTCTACAAATACACACACACGCACTCACACAGTAGTGATTCAGTCGTGTCTGATTCCGCAACCCCATGGGCTGTAGCGTACCAGGTTCCTCCGTCCATGGGATTTTCCAGGCAAGTATACTGGAGTGGGTTGCTATTTCTTTCTCCTATGAGAGCAGCCAAATTCACTTCACAGTTCAAAATTCACTGCATATGCTACCAACTCTGGGAAGCCGATCATAATTCGAGAGAATCCAAATTTCCATTTTGTGATCTCTTAAGTCAAGTTTTTATTCTTTACTTAAAATATTTCAGACTTCCCACAGTTTTTAACTGACTGTGGATGTGAGCATGCTAAGCTGCTTCAGTCACGTCCGACTCTTTGTGACCCCGTGGACTGTAGCCCTCCAGGCTCCTCTGTCCATGGGATTCTCCAGGCAAGAATACTGGAAGGGGTTGCCATGCCCTCCTCCAGGGGATCTTCCTGACCCAGGGATTGAACCTGTGTCTCCTGCATTGACAGGCAAGTTCTTTACCACTAGCGCCCCCTGGGAAGCCTGTAACTGACCCTGTGTGTGTGTTAGCCCTTTAGTTGTATCCGACTCTTTCCCAACCCCATGGGCTCTATCCATGGAATTCTCCAGGCAGGATTACTTGAATAGGTTGCCATTCCCTTCTTCAGGGAATCTTCTCACCCCAGGGATCAAACCCGGGTCTCCCACATCACAGGCAGTCTTGACTGTCTGAGCTACCAGGGAAGATGCTAATTCTTGAGGAAAGAAAGCATGTCCTATTTACTTTTGCAGGCTCCATAAGAACAGAGGGAAGGCTGTTAACCTTCCCAAGCCTTGGTTCTTCCATACACAGGAATCTGACAGCTCCTATAAGTGGGTCCTTGGGAGGGGACTCAACAAGGAGATACATGTGATGCACTTGGCATATTTCCTGGCACATAGTTGGTCAAATATGTTTCTTGAATAAAAGGATT
>SJYC01083432.1:0-17631 GCA_006408675.1 Madoqua kirkii | reverse complement strand
TGGTTTTTCCTGTGGTCATGTATGGATGTGAGAATTGAACTGTGAAGAAGGCTGAGCGCCAAAGAATTGATGCTTTTGAACTGTGGTGTTGGAGAAGACTCTTGAGAGTCCCTTGGACTGCAAGGAGATCCAACCAGTCCATTCTGAAGGAGATCAGCCCTGGGATTTCTTTGGAAGGAATGGTGCTAAAGCTGAAACTCCAGTACTTTGGCCACCTCATGGGAAGAGTTGACTCACTGGAAAAGATCCTGATGCTGGGAGGGATTGGGGGCAGGAAGAGAAGGGGACGACTGAGGATGAGATGGCTGGATGGCATCACTGACTCGATGGATGTGAGTCTGAGTGAACTCCGGGAGATGGTAGGACAGGGAGGCCTGGCGTGCTGCAATTCATGGGGTCTCGAAGAGTCGGACACGACTGAGTGACTGAACTGAACTGAACTGAACATGAGATTGGCGTGCTGCAGTCCACGGTGTCGCAAAGAGGCAGACACGACTTGGCCACTGAACAGCAGCAACGTGAGATTAATAAGGACACCGTTTGACTCTAATGCCAGGGCCTCCCTGGTGGCTCAGCTGGTAAAGAGTCTGCCTGCGATGCAGGAGACCCGGGTTCGATCCCTGGGTTGGAAAGATCCCTTGAAGAAGGGAATGGTTACCCACTCCAGTATTCTTGCCTGGAGAATTCCTTGGACAGAGGAGCCCTGTGGACTCCACAGTCCACGGGGTCACAAAGAGTCAGACATGACTGAGCAACTAACACTCTACATTTCTACTTGGATAAAGAATAAATGTGTTCTGAAAACATCTGAAAGAATGCAAGAAAAAACAAGCACTCTTTTGATTTAAGGAATTGACTTCCAAAACAAAGGGATTACAAACTCACAGATAAAGAGAAGAAACTAGAGGCCACCAGTGGGGAGAGGGAGGTGGGGAGCGGAAAATAGGGTAGGAATTAAGAGGTGCAAGCTATTATGTGTAAGATAAGCTATAAGGAAGGATATGTTGTACAACACAGAAAACATCTGAAAGAATGCAAGAAAAAACAAGCACTCTTTTGATTTAAGGAATTGACTTCCAAAACAAAGGGATTACAAACTCACAGATAAAGAGAAGAAACTAGAGGCCACCAGTGGGGAGAGGGAGGTGGGGAGCGGAAAATAGGGTAGGAATTAAGAGGTGCAAGCTATTATGTGTAAGATAAGCTATAAGGAAGGATATGTTGTACAACACAGGGAATACAGCCAGTATTTTGTAATAACTAAGTGGAGTCTAACCTTTAAAAATTGTGAATCACTATATTGTAGAGCGGCAACTTATCCAATATTGTACATCGACTATACTTGAAATAAATGAAGGGGTTATAAAAGATCTTCAAAATGGAAGGTTCTGTCTATCCCCTGAGAGCTCAGAGGAGCACTGGGCTCTCTTCATGGAAAAACCCTAAGTCTCAGAAGACAGACACTTAGAACCCTATCCCTTCCGAGGACAGATTATCCACCTACAATGAAGGAAGTATGCATATAACACTATAAACAATCCTTTTAGATTAGGACTTATGCCTGCCTGGATGCTGTTGTTGTTTCTAATGGGATTTATTTTTTAAGAAAAGTTTTAGGTTCACAGAAAGACTGAGTAAAAAACAGAGAGTTTCCATATGCTCACAGCCTCCCCAATTCTTAACCTCCCCCACAAAGGGGCACATTTGTGAAAATCCAGGAACCTTCATGAACTCATTATTATCATCATTATCATCATGAACTCATTATAATCACCCAAAGTTCGTAACCGAAATCAAAGTTCACTCTTGGTGTCGCACATTCTGTGGATATGGACACACGTGGGCCTCCCAGGTAGCGCTAGTGGTTAAGAACCCACCTGCCAATGCAGGAGACGTAAGAGACTCTGGTTTGACCCCTGGGTTGGGAAGATCCTCTGGAGGAGGGAATGGCCAGCCCCTCCAGGATTCTTACCCGGAAAATCCCATGGACAGAGGAGCCTGGCAGGCAACAGTCCATGGGGTCACAAAGAATCATACACCACTGAAGCAACTTAGCATGCATGCATAATGGCACGTATCCATCGTTATAATATCATACAGCCTTTCCCAGTGGCTCAACGGTAAAGAATCCACCTGCGATGCAGAAAACACTAGCGATTTAGCTCGATTCCTGGGTTGGGAAGATCCCTGAAGAAAGGCATGGCTACCCACTCAGTACTCTTGCTTGGAGAATCTCGTGGACAGAGGAGCCTGGCGGGCTACAGTCCATGGGGTCACAAAGAGTCAGACACAACTAAAGTGACAGAGCCTGCATGAAGTACCTTACAGAACAGTTTCACCGCTCGAAAAATCCTGTGCTCTTCCTGCCTATCACCCCTCCCCTTCTAATGCTTGTGTCTTTTAGATCTCAATAAACATCCGTATTTTGCAGTAATTTTAGAGTTTCAGACAAGTTGCAAAGATGTTACACAGAGTTCCTGTACACCCCTCAGCCAGTTTCACTCACTGGAAACCTCTCACATTTTCACAGTACACTTGTCAAAACCAAGACCCTGACATTTAACCAAGCTCCAGACTTCATTTGATTTCATCGGTATTTTTTGCTACACCCTTTCTAGTGCCCGGAAGCTCTTCCTGCCTATCACCCCTCCCCTTCTAATGCTTGTGTCTTTAGATCTCAATAAACATCCGTATTTTGCAGTAATTTTAGAGTTTCAGACAAGTTGCAAAGATGTTACACAGAGTTCCTGTACACCCCTCAGCCAGTTTCACTCACTGGAAACCTCTCACATTTTCACAGTACACTTGTCAAAACCAAGACCCTGACATTTAACCAAGCTCCAGACTTCATTTGATTTCATCGGTATTTTTTGCTACACCCTTTCTAGTGCCCGGATCCAGCTCAGAGTGCCACGTCACACTTAGCTGCCGTGTCTTCCTGGTCTCCTCTGGCCTGTGACTTGGTAGCTGTGACCTTGAGAGTCGTAAAAACGTTGATCAAATACCCTACAGAATATCATATAACCTGCGTTTGCCTGTTTGTTCTTTTCATTATTAGCCTGAGGCTATGAGGTTTCTGAACAAACATGCAGGTATGAATCAGTCTTCTCATTACATCCAATTAAGGGGTGCAGGACATCCAGGTGGCGTCGTGGCACATGATGTAGCTTTTATTGTCTATTTGCAGGTTTCTCCACTGTAAAGGCGCGCTTATGCCCTTGCCCTGGGCTATTCTTTGCAAAGAGTCACTGAGTGTAACACACTCTCAGTGGTGGGGGAGGTGGGGGAGGAGTGTGCAGCAATCAAACCTTAGCTCTTGCAGGGGGACCATCTACTCACAGTGTTTGGAGCTCTCCTTTATTGCCTGCTTTTCGATGTATATCTTCCCTTCTGGCTGGTAGTTTGCTTGTCTTAGCTGTGTGCCAGTCATGTGGAACAGCTGGCTCATACCAGCTTGGGAGGGCCTATTGCCACATTTTCAGGACTTTTACAAGCTGGTTGACATACCAGTCTGCAGTCAGTGTGCTGGGAGGATTTATACCACAGACACTGGCAAACACTCCCAATCAAGACCCCACCCCACCCCTGGAACTGGCTGTTAAATACTTAGCCAGCATACCCCTCTATCATCTATATGATCAGATACTATTTGGGGCCCTTTATTTCTTTGCTGATTGAAACAGAAAGTGGATCGGAAGTGTCGTCATTCTGCCATCCCCCTCCTGCATCAGACACTAGCCCATCGTGTACAGAAAGGCCCAGCTGTACATCTAGGTGTCCCATCTGCTGTTTGCCTCCATCAGTGCGTGAAATATACCACTCTTCAGGCTCCCAGCTGAGAAGGTTTTAATACTTGTATTTTTATATACTGCCGGGAATGCACACATGAGGTTTCCGGTCAAAGCAATCCTTATCCTTTACTTACAACAATAACTGCACCCCTTCCTCATGCCCCTTTTCTTCCCCCTTCTGGGGTGCTGCAAAGTGAGCCTCAAAGGCACAAAGGGAGGTGCCCAACCACAGGGGAGGGACTCTGAACGTATATATTTGGGAGCGCATGCGCCTATTGTTTCCTGTGCTCCAGAGAGAGGGAGAAAAACCTCATTTCTTTAAGGTATATGCTTTCCTTTGGGGGAAACAAGGAGAAAATTCCAGAATTTTTACACTTTGGAATTTAAATAACTATCTCTAGGGTATAGAATAGACAAACTGAAGTTTATAACTAAGAGTCTTATTCCCCTTATCGTCCATGTGTGACGAGTACACACAAGGAGAGATAAGCCTCTTAAGGTTTTTCAATCAGTCTTTAACTTCCCAAATTGGTCCTTCAATCCAAGTCCTAGATTTCTTTGCTCGGAAAGCCCTAACTAGTGAAAACATGAAAGTATTTTCTCTCCTGGCTCACACCATCGTCTAGGAGAAGGAAGAGACAGTACAGATTCTGAAGTTTTATTTAACAAGGACTAGTCGGACACGACTGAAGCGACTTAGCAGCAGCAGCAGCAGCAAAACAACAACAGAACTCCTTGGCTGAGCTCAGCCTCTGGAGTCTCACATTTTCTTGTGTTATTTTCCAAAACACCATCGTTATAGCTTCACCAAAAGAGGCAGCCCCAATCTGTAGAAATCTAAAGATGAACACAGAGAGGGCAAAGGCACCCCACTCCAGTACTCTTGCCTGGAAAAATCCCATGGAAGGAGGAGCCTGGTGGGCTGCAGTCCATGGGGTCGCAAAGGGTCGGACACAACTTTTCACTTTCATACATTGGAGAAGGAAATGGCAACCCACCCCAGTGTTCTTGCCTGGAGAACCCCATGGACAGAGGAGCCTGGTGGGCTGCAGTCCACAGGGTCGCAAAGAGTCGGACACGACTGAGCATGCACACCATGGATACTGTGTGCCTCTTTGTCTTCAGTCTTGGATTCAAGTCACTGACCACAGAGAGTAAAGTCCCAGGCAGTTCCCTGTCACACAATCACATCCCCAAGAGGCTGACTGTAGGAAAGGTGTCAAACCCCACTGTCGAACCCCACACTGCATTTCCTATGTTTAATATGATGACTGTGATGTTGCAGCTTCTGTTGCTGTTCTGTTCAGTGGCTCAGTCATGTCCCACTCTTTGTGACCACAAGAACTGCAGCACATCAGGCCTCCCTGACCTGCCCTATCTCCCAGAGTTTGCTCAAATTCATGTCCATTGAGTCAGTGAAGCCATCCAACCATCACATCCCCTGTTGCCTCCTTCTCCTCCTCCCCTCAATCTTTCCCAGCATCAGGGTCTTTTCCAATGAGTCTGCTCTAGAGTGACATTGCAGGCACTCAATAACTCTTGAATGAATGAATCAATGAAAACAGTGACAGACTTTATTTTGGGGGGCTCCAAAATCACTGCAAATGATGACTGAAGCCATGAAATTAAAAGACGCCTGCTCCATGGAAGAAAAGCTTTGACCAACCTAGACAGTTACTAAAAAGCAGAGACATTACTTTGCCAACAAAGGTCCATCTAGTCAAAGCTATGGTTTTTCCAGTAGTCATGCATGGATGTGAGAGTTGGACTATAAAGAAAGCTAAGCACTGAAAGCTAAGCATTGATGCTTTTGAACTGTGGTGTAGGAGAAGACTTTTGAAAGTCCCTTCGGCAGCAAGATCCAACCAGTCCATCCTAAAGGAAATCAGTCCTGAATATTCATTGGAAGGACAGACCTGATGTGAAGAGCCAAGTCATTAGAAAAGACCCTGATGCTAGGAAAGATTGAAGGCTGGAGAAGAAAGAGATGACAGAGGATGAGATGGTTGGATGGCATCACCGACTCAATGGACATGAGTTTGAGTAAACTCTGGGAGTTGGTGATGAACAGGGAAGCCTGGCGTGCTGCAGTCCATGGGGTCACAAAGAATTGGACATGACTGAGCAACTGAACTGAACTGAACTGAGTGAATCAATAAATCAGTCAATCAATCAATCAATCAATTTGATTCTATGTTGAGAACCAAATTAGAGACTGGATTCTGTCTTTTCCTTACATTGGTACTTAATGGATTTTTTAAGAAGGCATTTTAGTCATCTCTTATCTAGAATTGATAATAAAGATAAAAAAACAGGTACCCACTAAATACTGGGTAGAGATTATGGTTTTAAACCCTTCAACAGCCCTGTGAAGTAAGTATTATTGTCCTTGTTTTGTAAATGAGGAAATTGAGGCTCAGGTACTTTAGTAAAATGTCCAAGGACTCTCAAGATATATCTGGTTAGTATTCAAGATTTCTCCCTGTATGTTTCTTGACGGAGAATGTGCAGGTTTTAGCTTTTGACTCTTTAATGTAGGGATGGCATCTGTGTGTGGTTTCACAGAACAACATTTAGGTGGTAGTTTTTGCCTGGAGCGCCACATCAAGGGCAGTGCTGTGATCTCAGTCCAATCGACTGATGATGTCTGCTGTGCCTACGTAAGGGGGAAAGTGGTGGACACACGTACCAGCCCTGATCCAGGCAACTGTCCATATTTTTCCAGCCAAATTAGAGACTGAGAAAGCCTGTCTCTGGTCTCCCCAGTATCCCTGCTTCTGCCGCCTCCTCCCCTCCTCTCCCCTAGACAGGGTGTCCAGTCTCCCTCCCTCTGGCTCTGATACGGGTCACTTTCATCTGTCTGAAATGACTCTCCTCGTGTGTGTTTGCACTTGGTCTTTAGGGTCACAGGCTGCTGTACTGAGTGCGAAGTGTGCTTGGCCTAGAATCACAGGGCATTCCTTCCTCCCCTAGCTGCCTGTGCGATGCTGTAAAACTGACTTAATTTTACTCAGACGATCATAACTCCTGCCAGACCTACTTCTAGCCTTGCCTTGAGAATTAAACAAATTTAATTAATTAAAAGAGGATATAAAGTCTTACTATCGGGACGTGACAGCATTTGTCTGCTGTGGAAGGAAGTTCCAGACTCCCTGGACGAGACAGTCTCCCTAACAAGTCCAGTGTCTCAGACCCTCTGCCCCTATCCCGTGTGGGCTTTGGCTAGTAAATGGCTCTGTGCGTGCATGCTCCCTCGTGTAGGAAGACTCTCTGCAATCCCATGGACTGTGGCCCACCAGACTCCTCTACCCATGGAATTCTCCAGGCCAGAATACTGGAGTGAGTACCCATTCCCTTCTCCAGGGGATCTCCCCACCCCAGGGGTTGAACCCAGGACTCCTGCATGGCAGGTGGATTCTTTACCAGCTGAGCCAGAGGGAAGCCCATGATGTTCCATAAATGTTAAACACCGGAGGCAAACTCTCTGCCTTCCCTCTCACTTCTTCCCCGGTCAGTTGCTTCCGAGCCAGCAATTACTGCAGCCACCAAGGTTCTTCACTCATGTTCTTCCCCAGAAACTGTTCCAGCAATAGGAAGTGGTGTTGCAGAGTAGGTAAGAGGCTCTTCACTCACGTTCTTCCCCAGAAACTGTTCCAGCAATAGGAAGTGGTGTTGCAGAGTAGGTAAGAGGCTCTTCACTCACGTTCTTCCCCAGAAACTGTTCCAGCAATAGGAAGTGGTGTTGCAGAGTAGGTAAGAGTGTAGTCTTTGGGTTCAAATCCCAGGTCTGTCACTTGTGAGCTCTATGACCTTGGGCAGGGTTTGTCTTTTTTTTTTTTTTTTTTGCCACTTTTGAGCCTTGATTTCCTCTTCTGTCAGACGGTATCACCATCCCAGTGTGGTGAGAAATGTTATGAACGTAATTTATTCAGGTAGTGCCTTGCACGTGGCAAGTTGTAAGGGTAGTTGATGGCTGCTTATTCTCACCAGTCTGCCAAGAAGGCTGGGACTGTGGCTGGCTTTTTCTCCTCCGAACTTCTGATCCTGGGGAAGACTAGCCATCCAAAGTGAATAAACAGCCCCATGAGTGAACAGATGAGACAAGATGTATTGGGAAAGTAAGTCCCCCTGCTCCCGAATCATGTTTGCTGTTGTATCTCCAATTGTTTGTTCCCAGCAAACTGTGGGGAATGAAGACATATTTGTTGAATGAATTACTGGCCTTTAATCAAAATGAGTCTCCAATTACATAATGGAGAGCACTGAAAATGAGATTCAAGATAAGAAATTTCATCTTATGGGCCTTTCAGAGATAATCTAGTTCATTAATCTGGATAAACTCAATGTTGATGCACCCTCCCTTTGGAAATTATATGCAAATGAAAAACAATGGAAAGTATTACTCAGTTGTGTCTGACTGTTTGAGACCCCATGGACTATACAGCCTGCCAGGCTTCTCAGTCCATGGAATTCTCTAGGCAAGAGTGAGTAGCCATTCTCTTCTCCAGAGGATCTTCCTGACCCAGGGATCAAACCCGGGTCTCTGCACTGCAAGTGGATTCTTTACCAACTGAGTCACCAGGGAAGCCCAATGTAAATGTAATGTGTGTATATCATTTCTTCCTTGCAATAAAAGCATCCTGATGGTAAAATTGTCTTAATAAGTCAAGCTACACTTTCTCCCTCCTTTGGCTTAAATGAGTATCTCTGTGACACAGCCCAAATTTTTATAGCTGTATTCAAAAACTTTTCTTTTTACCATCTACTGACATCACTTGCTGTATTTTGTGAAGTTCTCAATTCATAGGGTCACAAAGAGTCGGACGCGGGTGAGTGACTGAGCGCAGCACACACAGTCTTATCTGAAAGATTTTTTAGATTCATTGTTTATTTCTTCTTTTTATTTGTTTCTCCAGGCCAGGATATTGGAGAGGGTAGCCAGTTCCCTTCTCCGGGGAATCCTCCCAACTCAGGGATCAAGCCCAGGTCTCCTACATTCTTTATGCAGGCGGATTCTTTATCAGCTGGGCCACCAGGGAAGCCCAATATATACATATCCTTTTTTAGAGCCTTTTAGTACATATTTTATATCTGAAACATTAGCAGGACAATACATGAAGGATGATATGATCTGTCACCAACTTTAGTATTCATCAGTTGAATTGAATTACTGCCAATGGCTTTAAAATATACTGTTTTTCCTAATATTTAATTTTCTACTATTACTTCTCTTGCTCTAACATAACTGATTTTTCTTTCTCTTTAACTTTCCAGAATCTAGCCTAGAATTTTTCATTGTCTTTCAATTGTTCTGAATTAAAAATAATATTAGTGGTTCTCTTGAATATTTCATGAGAATAGAAAGGAATAATTTATTTATAGTCTCCAAAGATCACATTTTGGCTGAAAAGGCAGTCTTTTTTTTTGTTTAGGGGAGATTGTTGTCACCATTACCCCTCTGTAATACTTCAAGATGCTTATTATTAATAGATATAAAATTAAATTAAACTTAGCACTCACTGTTCATGCCAAGAACTTTACAATAATCAATACTGTTATCATCATAACTCATACATGTATATATTTTTTAAGTTTACTAAAGCATTTTCACATTCATGATCAACTCTACTCAGTCTTATAGCTCTGTGACATGGAAATCATTTTATTAATTTGGAGATAAGGAACCTGAGGCTCAGAGTAGTTATCCAAGATACAGAGAAGAGCCGATTCTGAGAGCAACTCTAGAACTCACTCCAATGTTATTCTGTAGGAATATCATGGAAGCCAAAGAATGAAGGGAATGTAGAGATTAGTTGATAGAGAAAAAAGCAGCAGCAAACAAGACCCGGAGCTGTTCAGATGCATTCCGCAAGATTTAGCCGGGTGCCTACCAAGCTCTATGCCACGTGTGCACATTGTTGGGATAAAATGGTGAGCAAGGCACAGGGTGTCTCTGCTTTCCACGAACTCACTCTCTAATGAAGAGAAACAAATGGGTATTGAGTATTGGAAAAGACCTCTGAGGTCTTTGTATGCAGCTCATTCAATCTGCAGGTAAAGAAACGGAGGTCTTGGGAAGCTAAAAGATTTGTCCAAGATCACAAGGCAAGTTGTCAGAAATCCAGCACAGTAAGCCAAGGTTCCTAATTCAGTTCACTTCAGTTCAGTCGCTCAGTCATGTCCAACTCTTTGTGACCCCATGGACTGCAGCACGCCAGACTTCACCGTCCATTGCCAACTCCCAGAGCTTGCTCAAATTCATGTCCATTGAGTCGGTGATGTCATCCAACCATCTCATCCCCTGTCATCCCCTTCTCCTCCCAACTTCAGTCTTTCCCAGCATCAGGGTCTTTTCCAATGAGTCGGTTCCTCACATCAGGTGGCCAAAGTATTCCAGTTCCAGTTTCAGCATCAGCCCTTCCAGTGAATAGTCATAACTGATTTCCTTTAGGATTGACTGGTTTGATCTCCTTGAAGCCCAAGGGACTCTCAAGAGTCTTCTCCAACACCACAGCTTGAAAGCATCAATTCTTCAGTGCTCAGTTTTCTTTATGGTCCAACTATCACATCCATACCTAACTTCCAGTCTAATGGAATATATAGAAATATCATTTTCAAAATTATTGTTGAATAATAGGCCAAAGAAATGAAGGAGACTTGGAAATGGAATTCTTAATCCATCTTCAGTGCATCTATGGATTATAGCACATCCATTATCTGCATACTGCTGTCACTACCACAGCAGAGTTGAGTAGTTGCAGCAGAAACCTAAGGCTTATAAATCTGAAGTGCTTACTATTTAGAACTTTATGTGAACACTTGCCCACTCCTGTGGTAGTGGAAAGAACTCCAAGTGGGAGTCAGAAACAGCGTCATGCCATTTCCATCACCTGCTAACTTTGTTGTAAAGATGGTCAAGCTTTCCACCTGCTCCACAGCCATCCCTTACTTCTAGAATCACCCAGGTAAGGATTCCCCCAGATAAAATCTCTGTGATGGGGGAGTTGCATCACTCAGGAAGGGTTTAGCTGTAAATATCTGAGGACCAAACTCAGCTGCTTTAGGTAAGAAGGAAAGATACACAGAGGCCCATGGACAGGCAAAGATTCAGGCAGGAGCACATTCAGTGACTCAGTGATGCCATCAAGGGCCAAGGATCTTACCATGTCCCCATTTCACAGATTTCAGCAACTTCTTCTTAATACTTTGTGTTTATGTTTTGATCAGTTGACCAGTTGTGTCCAACTCTTTGCAACCCTATGAGCTGCAGCACGCCAGGCTTCCCCATCATTCACCAACTCCCAGAGCTTGCTCAAATTCATGTCATTGAGTCAGTGATGCCATCCAACCATTTGGATGCCATCCACCCTCTGTTTCCCCCTTTTTCTCCTACCCTCAGTCTTTCCCAGCATTAGGGTCTTTTCTAGTGAGTTGGCTCTTTGTATCTCAGGTGGCCAAAATATTGAAGCTTTAGCTTCAGCATCAGTCCTTCCAATGAATATTCAGGACTGATCTTCTTAAGGATTGACTGGCTTGATCTCCTTGCAGTCCAAGGGACTCTCAAGAGTCTTCAACACCACAGTTCTAAAGCATCAGTTGTTTGGCACTCAGCTTTCTTTATGGTCCAACTCTTACATCCATGCATGACTACTGGGAAAACCATAGCCTTGACTAGATGGATCTTTGTGTTTATGAGACACTACCATTTTTTCCTGCAGGAATCACCTCTCTTGACTGACACACTATATCCAGAAGTTTTTTATAAACTGTTTAGTGCTATACATAGATAAGGAGTCAGATTGTTGTTGTGTTATCTTGTGAGCTCCCTGAAAAAAACAAACAAACAAGAAACAGTATTCAGTTCAGTTCAGTTCAGTCGCTCAGTCGTGTATGACTCTTCCCAACCCCATGGATCACAGCACGCCAGGCTTCCCTGTCCATCACCATCTCCCGGAGTTCACTCAGACTCACATCCATCGAGTCAGTGATGCCATCCAGCCATCTCATCCTCAGTCGTCCCCTTCTCCTCCTGCCCTCAATCCTTCCCAGCATCAGAGTCTTTTCCAATGAGTCAACTCTTCGCATGAGGTGGCCAAAGTGCTGGAGTTTCAGCTTTAGCATCATTCCTTCCAGAGAAATCTCAGGGCTGATCTCCTTCAGAATGGACTGATTGGATCTCCTTGCAGTCCAAGGGACTCTCAAGAGTCTTCTCCAATACCACAGTTCTAAAGCATCAATTCTTTGGCGCTCAGCCTTCCTCACAGTCCAACTCTCACATCCATACATGACCACAGGAAAAACCATAGCCTTGACTAGACGGACCTTCGTAGGCAAAGTAATGTCATCGGTCGTCCCCTTCTCCTCCTGCCCTCAATCCTTCCCAGCATCAGAGTCTTTTCCAATGAGTCACCTCTTCGCATGAGGTGGCCAAAGTACTGGAATCTCAGCTTTAGCATCATTCCTTCCAAAGAAATCCCAGGGTTGATCTCCTTCAGAATGGACTGGTTGGATATCCTTGCAGTCCAAGGGACTCTCAAGAGTCTTTTCCAACACCACATTTCAAAAGCATCAATTCTTCGGCACTCAGCCTTCTTCACAGTCCAACTCTCACATCCATACATGACTACTGGAAAAACCATAGCCTTGACTAGACAGACCTTAGTCAGCAAAGTAATGTCTCTGCTTTTGAATATACTATCTAGGTTGGTCATAACTTTTCTTCCAAGAAGTAAGCATCTTTTAATGTCATGGCTGCAGCCACCATCTGCAATGATTTTGGAGCTCCCCAAAATAAAGTCTGACACTGTTTCCACTGTTTTCCCATCTAGTTCCCATGAAGTGATGGGACCGGATGCTATGATCTTTGTTTTCTGAATGTTGAACTTTAAACCAACTTTTTCACTCCTCTTTCACTTTCATCAAGAGGCTTTTTAGTTCTTCTTCACTTTTTACCGTAAGGGTGGTATCATCTGCATATCTGAGGTTATTGATATTTCTCCCGGCAATCTTGATTCCAGCTTGTGTTTCTTCTAGTCCAGCATTTCTCATGATGTACTCTTCATATGAAAACATCACCACAGACTATGCTGTAAAAAAATCCATCTCCAAAAATTTCCTCCTTTCCTAATTATTTATTACTTTTATATTTTATGATAGGAATACTTAAGATCTACCCTCTTGGCAAATTTTTAAATACACGATACAGTATTGTTAACTACAGTCACTATGCTGTATAGTAGATCTGTAGATCTTACTCATTTTGTATAACTGAAACTTTGTATCCTTTGACTAATACCTCCTTGTTTTCCCCTGCCCCTAATCTCTGGCAACCACCATTCTCCCCTCTACTTTTGTGAGTTTAACTATTTTAAACACTTCATATAAGGGATATCATGTAGGATTTTTCCTTCTGTGTCTGGCATATTTCAGTTGGCACCATGTCCTCCAGGTTCATCCATATTGTTGCAAAAGGTAGGATTTACTTCTTTCTTCAGACTGAATAATATTCCACTGTATGCTTTTATCACATTTTCTTTAACCATTCAGTCATCCATGGTTATTTAGGTTGTTTTCATATCTTGGCTATCATGGTTATAACTGCAGTGAACATGGAAGTCCAGATGTCTCTTCAAGATTATGATTCAGTTTTTCAGATATATACCAGAAGTGGGATTGCTGAATTTATTTTAAATTTTGTAAGACCCTGCCTAATATTTTCCATACTGATATCACCATTTTTCATCTCAGCAATAGTGTACAAGGATTATAATTTCTCCACGTCCTTAACAACACTTATTATTTTTTGGTTTTTGATAATAGCCATCCTAACAGGTTTGAGTTGATATCTTATTGTGGGTTTGATTTAAATTTCCCTGATGGTTAGTGATATTGAGCACTTTTTCATGTACCTACTGGTCATTTGTATGTCTTCATTGGGGAAATGAAGTTCATTGTCCATTTTTCAATTGTGTTATTTGGGCTTTTTTTGTTATTGAGTTGTAGTTGCAGGTGTTCCTTGTATAAGGATTTAGCACCTTAGATATATAGTCTGCAAACATTTCTTTCATTCCACAGGCTACTTTTTCCCTATTTTATGTTTCCTTTCCTCTGCAGAATCTTTTTAGTGAGATACAGTGCCATCTGTCTATTTTTGCTTTTGGTGCTTAGCCTTTGTGTGTCATATACAAGAAATCATTTCCTAGCTAACATTCCCTAAAAAAGATAACTAAATGGCAACTAAAGACACAGCATTCAGGTAACTCCTGTGAGCAAAGGACTTAAAGGATCCATCTAATTTTATTATTTTGAATATAAATATATAGTTTTCCAACACCATTTGCACCTGAAATTTCTCATATTTGACAGTTTGTGACCCATAAAGAAAGCATGTTCATGTCATTCAACCTAATATGTCTCCCTAACAGGTCCCTCATAAAAGTATATTATTAACCATTTATATAAACCCTTGGTGTATCTTGTTAACCCTGTTTTCTTTGCTCATAGGAGTTATCTGAATGCTGTGTTTTTAGTTCCCATTTAATTCCCTTTTTGAGCCCACTTGGATCTGGTTTCTAACTCCTTTGCTACCAAAAGTTGTCAATGATTTCCCAGTTGTTAAATTTAAAAGGCATTTTTATTTTGTTCTCGGTTTTTAAATTTCTTTTATGACACTGATAGTTTCAAAGAATATATGTCAGTTATTTTATAGAATGTCCTTCAGTTTGGATTTGTCTTCCTCATGACTCAGTCTAGATTCAGACTGTTGTTCCAAATGACTTTCTGGTCAAAATACTAAAGAAGTAATGTCATGTCCTTCTCTGTGTATCATATGTGGAGATACATGGTGTCATTCTATTATTAACTTGTAATACTAATTTTTATCATCTGGTCAAGATATCTCCACTATTGTTTCCACTATTGTGTCTCCAGTATTACAGTTACTACTTTTCTCTGTGGAACTAATACGTAATTTGTGAGGAGACACTTTTTAAGACCTCATAAAACTAGATAGAACATTCCTTAGTAATTCTTACCTGAACCAAATAGTATTATCCAACACCAACACTCCCTCCTCACTAATTAGTGAGCATTTTACTTTAAGGAGAGCCGTCCTTTCTTTATTTGATCAGTATAAATTCATGGATCTTATTTAATTCAGTGATTTATAATCCATTGAATCCTTATTTATTTTGTGCTCAAAGAATCCCAGATGTTTTGTTTTGTGCCCAAAATATCCCAACAGTCCCCTCAAGCTGACTTCTGTGTCTTTTTCCATGCTGCATTTTTTTTTTTTTCGGTTTGAGCATGTTATTACCCTCTGGTTCAACAAGATGTTTCAGGCCCAACTTGTACATACCCTGCCTCAACCCTGGGACCAGCCATTTCATCAGTAAGCCCTGCATCGTTTTAGTGAGTAATGGTATCTGGAAAACAAGATCCAGATGCTCAATGTACTTATTGCAGCTAGGGAATCATTGCTTCTAGACCATTTCAGACCACAGAGCTAGGTAATCATGAGTTCATACTGATACTTCCAGTTCTCATGTAATACCACAAGGTCCTTCCTTTTCTTCCCCTGTACTTTATTTGTATATCCTTTCTTCTGTAGAGTGAACTGTGGCTACTGACATTAACACAATTTGCTACAAGTAAAATAGTTTCATAATTACCACATACCTATTACTACTACTACAAAATAAAAGCAAATATTGAGTTCAAGATTTGTTTGAAGTTCTTTTTTTTTTCTCCTAGATTGAAAATAGTCAAAGTACTATGTTCAAAAGTTATTGATTTAGCCCCAGGAGGCAGTCCTAAGATGGCAGAGGAATAGGAAGGGGAGACCACTTTCTCCTCCACAAATTCATCAAAAGAATATTTAAACGCTGAGTAAATTCCACAAAACAATTTCTGAATGCTGGCAGAGGACATCAGGCACCCAGAAAAGCAGCCCATTGTCTTTGAAAGGAGGTAGGAAAAAATATAAAAGACAAAAAAAGAGACAAAAGAGGTAGGGACGGAGCTCCATCCCGGGAAGGGAGTCTTAAAAAGAGAGAAGTTTCCAAACACCAGTAAACACTCTCATTGCCAAGTCTGTGGCAAGCCTTGGAAGCATGGAGGGCATCATAACAGGGAGGAAAAATAAATAAATAATTAAAACCCACAGATTACGAGCCCAAAGGTAACTCCCCCAGTGGAGAAGCAGCCCAGATGCCTTCACCGGCCACTAGCAAGCTGGGGCTGAGCAGGGAGGCGGGGGCTGCATTGCGTAGAGAAAGGATCTGGCCTGAATGCCCCAAGGGCAATCTGAGTGAGCTAACTTGGGCTAGCAAACCAGATTGTGGCATAGCTACCACAGAAAAGCCCTAAGACACCACCAGGCCTGCGCACAGAACAAAGGACTGAACAGAGCTAGCCAGATGCAGACCATACCCCTCTGGTGACAGGCAGCCAGAGCCAGAAGGGGGCAATTGCAGCCCCAGGGAGACATTATCTACCAAACTGCAAGCAGGCTTCTTTGCTAACTGATTCTTCTTCTTGGAGTTCTGGACGGTCAACATCCTCCTGAGAAGGTGCACTGGTTGTACACCCCGAAAACTGAATGGCAAGGATGGGGGAGGCGATAAGTCACAGCAACCACGCTCACCAAACGCATCACCTGAGCTGCTTAGACCTGGGAAAGGCACAAAAACGCAGGCCCAACCGAGTCTGCACCTCTGAGAACTACCCGAGTGCCTGAACCTGAAGGGCTTAGACCTGGGAGGAGCATGCAGCCCAGGGCCGGCCTCAGATGGCTCCCATTGAAGCAATCTAGAGCCTGAGCAGTGTGGGCAGGGAGGACACATGCGTCGTGAGTGGTGGCAGGCCCAGTGTGGCTGAGGCACTGCCAGCATGTGCCAGTGTTATTTGTTTTCAGTGTCCCCCTCTCCCCACAGCGCAACTGAACAAGGGAGCTGAAAAAAAGTGTCCACCACCGCCGCCTTTGTGTCAGGGCAGAAATTAGACACTGAAGAGACCAGCAAACAGAAGAAGCTAAAACAGAGGGAACTGCCTTGAAAGTGACAGGTACAATAGAGTAAAACCCTGTCGTTGGTACCGGCTACATAGGAAGGAGCCTATAGATCTTGAGAAATATAAGCCGGACCAACGAACTATCCGAAAATGAACTGACCCCACAATACCCACAAAAACAACAGAGAAAGTCCTAGATATATTTTTACTATTATTATGATCATTCTTTTTTAATTTTAAGTCCTCTATTACTCCTTTAATTTTCACATTTATGACGTACTATTACTTTGCAAATAAAAGAGAGAGAGAGACCCTATTTTTTAAAAGCAAACTTCATATATATATATATATATATTTTATAATTTTGGTGACTTTGTTTCTTTTTTTTCTCTTTCTTTTTTTCTTATTTTCTTTAATATTATATTTTTGAAATGCCAAACTCTAGATTTTTAATCTTTGCTTTTTGGTATTTGTTATCGATTTGATACCTTTAAGAAACCCAATCTTCAGTACCCCTTTCTTACTTGAGAGCAAGATTACAGGCTTGACTGCTCTCTCCCTCTTTGGACTCACCTTTTTCTACACCAGGTCACCTCTGCCTCCTCCCCGCCAACCCCCTCTCTTCTCTACCCAATTCTGTGAATCTCTGTGTGTTCCAGACAGTGGAGAACACTTAGGGAATGGATTACCGGCTGGATCTGTCTCTCTCCTTTTGCTTCCCCCCTTTTATCTTCCTGGTCACCTCTGTCTCCTTCCTCCCTCTTCTCTTCTCTGTATAACTCCATGAACATCTCTGAGCAGTCCAGTTGTGGACTGCACATAAGGAAGTGAT
>SJYC01083431.1:0-14570 GCA_006408675.1 Madoqua kirkii | reverse complement strand
TATTGCTGAAGCCTGGCTTGGAGAATTTTGAGTATTACTTTACTAGCATGTGAGATGAGTGCAATTGTGCAGTAGTTTGAGCATTCTTTGGCATTGCCTTTCTTTGGAATTGGAATGAAAACTGACATTTTCCAGTCCTGTGGCCACTGCTGAGTTTTTCAAATTTGCTGGCATATTGAGTGCAGCACTTTCACAGCATCATCTTTCAGGATTTGAAATAGCTCACCCTCTGTCCATGGGATTTTCCAGGCAAGAATATCGGAGTGGTTTGCTATTTCCTTCTCCAGGGGATCTTCCCAACCCAGGGATCAAACTCAGGTCTCCCGCACTGCAGGCAGATGCTTTACCCTCTGAACCACCAGGGTAGTTAATTGTTAGGGATCTCCAGGGAAGTCCCTAAATAATATTTTGATTGTATCCAGGGCACTGTGTGGTTCAAAGACATTTTTAAATACAGTCCTTTTGTAAGGTGAAGTCTAAGTCCCAGTTTTGTTTGGTTTTATTAAGCAAACTCAGATTCTCCTATGCTACATTTGGTTAGGGCAAAGTATACACACAAACACACACCCAGACACATGCACACACACCCAGATATGTAAGTCTCAATTGTCCTGATAGCCTGTCATATTTGCTTTCAAGCTCTGTTGATAATAAAGGAGGAGGGAGAGAGACTGGGGAAGACAAGATGCATAATTTGCACTACTGAATATTTCTTTCTTTCACTCTAATTTTTTTTAATTTTTAAAAGCTTTTTGGTTTTTACAACATTTTTCTGGTTTCTCCCATAAAGCAAGGCAAATCAGCCTTTATTGTACATACATCCCTTTCCTAGCCTCCCTCCCCTCGCTCCCCTCCCCCACCCCACCCTTCCAGGTCATCACACAACACCAAACTGCAATACTGAATTTTTAAATAAAAGCTCCCCAGATCAATCACATTTGCAACTTAAGTTGTTTTTCTGTTGCTTGAGTGATTTAGAAAGTAAAACACTTTTGAGGGAAGAGGGGGGAGCAGACGGAAACATCAGTTTTGAACCTCAAATGACCAGGAGTTTAGTGGGAGTGTCTTACTATACTTGCTTAATTCTGCCATCTGGTGAGGTTTTCCACGTGATTAATGAGAGACCATCGTACAGCATTACCAGAAGGGAAACAATCTCACTCACCAATATAGCTAAACCGTAATTACTATGCAAATGATTTCAGTAATGTAATAGAAAGGAATCTCTGGTCATTACAGGGCAGACAATTCACAATGCTAATTGGGGTTAGTCTGTTTTCTGAAAGTAAATAATATTAACAGTCAAATAAATCCAAAGTAATATTAAGTTTGATTTTGCTTGTAATCAAGGAGAATGGCCTGCTTCTGAAATTACATTTCTATTCAGAAGATAAACTATACTTGCTGCAGTCTCTAGTAAAAAAAAAGTACAATGAGTTGGGATTGCAAATACTGGGGAACAAAATCATATGAAGATGAGATTTAGGACTTGAGAAAAATGGTCCTCAGCTGAAAGTTTTCAGGCCAGAAGACAGACAGGGAAGTGTTATTATTGTTTGGTCACTAAACTGTGTGTGTCTGCCTCTTCTGCGACCCTTGCTGGGTTCCTCTGTCAATGGGATTTCCCAGGCAAGGATGCTGGAGTGGGTTGTCATTTCCTCCCCCAGGGAATCTTCCCAACCTTGGGACAGAACCCGCATCTCCTGCATTGCAAGAGGATTCGTTACCACTGAGCCACCAGGGAGGCCCCAGATGTGGAAATATACAAGCTTTAATTCTCAGAGTTGCTTATATATACTTGGAGTCGGAGAGAATGTCTCAGAACATGAAGAAGAAAGGACAAAGGGGAAGATCACTGCTGCTAAGTCATCCTCTTAGACCTTTAAGTTTCTCCCCGGTCTCCCCCCTGGGACCCAAGTTCAAGTCTTACATCACCACTACTTGTTCTGTGATCATCGTTTTCAAATCTGTCTCTCCCTCTGCCCATTCTCTCTTGCCCATCTCATGCTCTGGAAGGGCAGAAGTTCCTTTTCTCCAAAGCTAAAGCCTCACGCTTTCTACCTTGGGAGGAGGTATCCAAAGGCGCCCTCCATCACAGCCTTTCTCTCCCCATCCTGTGCACCCGCTGGGACACGGAACCTGAGCTTGGACAATGGGCCCCTTTTCCTGTTGGAGCTCATGGCAATGGAGCCCTTCCTTCCAGCTCCCGGGCCCTGTTGCTTGCGCTCCACCGCACACAAGCTTTCTGTTTGTGGCCCCTCTTGTTCTGTTTTTAAGCCAGATCCTCCAGCCTCCCTTCCTCTCCCTGATCCACACAACATCCCTCCAACAAATTCTTCCTTTTATATGATCTTAGCCAAAAAAAAATCCTAACAGATACACTTATCCTAAGAAATTTAAGTCAGAGCATCCAGGGGGGCTCCGGGGCAGGAAGAAGGCAATGATTAGACAGTAAATTAGGGCTGTTTCTTAAGACTGCTTGTGGTCAGCCTAAATTCAGAAATATCCTGTGACAGATGACATCATCAGAAGCAGTGGAGGTCGCGGTTAGGAACCAACCTCCAAACTCAGAATGTGTTGGTTTGAACCTCAGTTCCTCCACTTCAGAGCACCATGACCTTGGGCAAATTGCATACAACTAAAATGCACGGTGCAGGAATCCATTCCTCCCAGGATTGTTAGGAAAATGAATGAGTTATACGTGTAGGATGCATAGACCAGAGTCTGATGTTAGCAAGCATGGTAAACATGTAAAATGTTTTTATTAAGGTTTCTGAAGAACAGCTTATGTGGGTAGGCAAATAAGATTTGAAAAATAAGATTTAATACACTGACTTGACATCTGTGTACAGAGAGTTAGATAGCATCCAAAGTCATTCCCCTGAGGCTACAAATACTCCCATGGTATTGCCATGATTCAAGCCTGGGATTTTTTCCTCCAGAAAAAAATCCTTTTCTCTTGTAAAGCCTGCCAAACATAGCAGCCTTGGACTGTGAGGAGATCAAACCAGTCAATCCTAAAGGAAATCAACCCTGAGTAACCACTGGAAGAACTGATGCTGAAGCTCCAATATTTTGGCCACCTGAGAAGAGCCAACTCTTTGGAAAGACCCTGATGCTGGGAAAGATTGACGGCAAAAGAAGAAAGGGGGTGGCAAGAGATGAGATGGTTAGATAGCATCACCAACACAGTGGACGTTAATCTGACCAAACTCCAGGAGATAGCAGAAGACAAGGGAGACTGGTGTGTTGCAGTCCATGGGGTCACAAGATCAGACACAACTTAGTGGCCGAACAACGACAGCATGCGTAGACAGGTTTGGTTGCCTTTGTGCCTCTTAGAAAGGGATTCCGTTACTACATACCAAAAGATAGTAACTGTGAGAGTGCCTAGACTATGCCTGACCACTCTCCCCGGTGGTCACTCATGCCCTGCCAAAAATGTAAAGTGCAGAAGTGAGGAATTACAGGTCTTTGTTCTCACAGACCCCTCTCGTTCACAAAAGCGAGTCCTGGGAAACAAGCAGGGGCTTGCCTGACGGCAAAGTACCCAGTCACCATCCCCAGACCCACCGTGGCCCCTGGCGGCCTTCTCAGACGCTTTCCAAGGCGCCTGGGTCCCGGGAGATGCCCCTGCCCCTCCCCAAGCCCTTGATCAGCACCTGTATCTGCTTCACCTCCTGGTCCTTCCCCCAGGCTGGTTGGAATTACTCTCCAGCCCTGTCCAAAGTGCTCTCAGGCTTTCCAAAGGGGGCTAATCTGATGCACCTTCACTTGAACGAATTCCCAGGAGCCAGAGCCACCAAGCATTTGAGAGTCCACCAGGGCCTTACTAAGTCCAACCCTCTATACGTTTCTGGATTTGAAGGCAGTGGGACACCCGGTACTCTGAATGAGATACTTGAGTTTCCAGCTGCCTGTAAATCATTGAAAACGTCCCTGATGCCGGGAAAGATTGAAGGCAGGAGGAGAAGGGGACCACAGAGGGTGAGATGGTTGAATAGAATCACTGACTCAGTGGACATGAGTTTGAGCAAACTCCAAGAAATAGTGGGGGACAGGGAAGCCTGGAGTGCGGCAGTCCTTGGGGTCACAGAATCAGACAGAAATTAGAGCCTGAACAGCAATGAGAGCAGGACATCAGACGCCTGTGGGTCTCAGTCTGAAGCCCCATCACACACCGTGCTCTGCGCCCACGTCCTGCTCAGGATGTCTTGCTTAAGCTGCGGTGCTGGTGGATAGAATCAAGGCACAGGCACATTTCAAGGCAGATTTGAGTCAGACACCCGGCATGCCAGGCAGCCCTAGTGGTGAAGAATCTGCCTGCCGGTGCAGGAGATGCAGGAGACTCAGGTTCGATCCCTGGGTTGGGAAGATCCCCTCGAGGAGGAAATGACACCCCACTCCAGTATTCTTGCCTGGAAAATTCCTTGGACAGAGGAACCTGGTGGGCTACAGTCCATGGGGTCCCAAAGAGTCAGACAGGGCTGAGCTCACACACACACACACACACACACACACACACACACACACTGAGAGAAACAGTGGCCTGTGAACGGAGGCTGTACTGGCCTGCTCGCGTTCTGATCTCAGAAGGTGGCCAGGTTACCAAGTCCTGTTGTAGACACTGTGGAGGTGTCCTTCCCCAGAAGTCCCTACTCTTAGGTGGGCTGCTGGCTCTCCAGCAATGCAGGCTTTAAAGACTTTTTCACCCAGCTTGTCAGGTTCTTAGATAAAAGTTCATTTGATTCCGTAGAGCTGTACAGGTAAGTCCTCTCTGATGCCAGCCAGTGCCACAGGTTCCAATTACAACACCCTGAGTGACAGTCAAGGTTACAGTTTTTCCAGTGGTCACGTATGGATGTGAGAGTTCAGCTATAAAGAAAGCTGAGTGCTGAAGAATCGATGCTTTTGAACTGTGGTGTTAGAAAAGACTCTTGCGAGTCCCTTGAACTGCAAGGAGATCAAACCAGTCGATCCTAAAGGGAATCAATCCTGAATATTCATTAGAAGGACTGATGCTGAAGCTGAAACTTTAATACTTTGGCCATCTGATTCGAAGAACTGACTCACTGGAAAAAACCCTAATGCTAGGAAAGATTAAAGGCAGGAGGAGAAAGGGATGACAGAGGATGAGATGGTTGGATGGCATCACCAACTCGATGGACATGAGTTTGAGTAAGACCTGGGAGTTCATGATGGACAGGGAAGCCTGGCATGCTGCAGTCCATGGGGTACCAAAGAGGCAGACACAACTGAGTGACTAAACTAACTAAAGTAATGAGAGGCTTGGGAATAAGGGATAGTGACCCCCCTCAGCTTGGCCAGGGATGCTTAGAAACAGGGATAGCATAGGACACTCTTGTGACAAGTTTCAGGGGAGGAATCTCTGGTGCACGGGAGCAGTCACTGAAACCAAGGCATACATGCATGGAGGAGGCCCTTTGAGAAGGAGGTTCTGGATTACAGGGCCCCCATCACAAGGCTCTGGAGAGGCTTGGCAGCCCCTACTAGGCTGTGCCCAGTGGGTTTCCATGGCGATAGACTGGCATGGGTCTTCCTACATGATTATGACACACAGCACCTCATACCTTGCCAGCAAAAGGTGCCAAGTAGTCAACGTTCTGAGTTCTGAGTACTGTCGGGTGACAGGGTAATGACCTCTCTCCTTAAAATGCTTACTGAGCAGGGTTATTTCAACAGAATGAAACCACCATCCCAAGCCGCACGCCAATAGGGATGGGGCAGAGGTTAAATTTTAACTATTTTCCTAGTGGCTCAGTGGTCAAGAATCTGCCTGCCAAAACAGGAGATGTAAGGAAACGGTAACTCACTCCAGGATTCTTGCTCGGACAATTCCATGGACAGAGGAACCTGGCGGGCTGTAGTGCATAAGGTCACAAAGAGATGGGCACGACTTAGCAACTACCAACAACAACAAAAGAGATTAATTTAGGGCTTGAGTAGGAGGAAACTGAGACATTGTAAGATACCAACCTGGCCTCCCTCCTCCTGAAAACAGGGACAAAGTCTCCAGTTCACCATTCCGGCTCTAGCACCCAGAACTTTCTGGCTCTCATCTAATGTTTCTGTTGCTCTGCAGTCCCTACGTCTTGTCCAGCTCTTTGCGATCCCATGGACTGCAGTCGCCAGTCTCCTCTGTCCTTCACTGTCTCCCAAAGTCTGCTCAAATTCATGTCCATTGAGTTGGTGATGCCCGACTCCATCTCATCCTTTGTCGTCCTCTTCTCCTCCTGCCTCCAATCTTTCCCAGCCTCAGGGTCTTTTCCAGAGTTAGCTCTTCACATCAGGTGGCCAAAGTATTAGAGCTTCAGCTTCAGCATCAGTGCTTCTGATGAACATTCAGGGCTGATTTCCTTTAGGATGGACTGGTTGGATGTCCTTGCCAACAAAGGGACTCATCCAATAGGAGCTGGATAAATACTTGTTCAGGAAGAGTTCTAAAAATGTCTTCAGTTGGAGACTGTAGGAGATAGACGTTTTTCCTCCAGGCACACTCTCTCTACTTGTAAGTTGGAACACAGCCACAATCATGATCCTCCTTCCCTCTTATTTTCCTTTCATAATTTTTTCCTAATCTATCCACAGAGATAATATGTATAGTTAAAAATGAGCCAAAATAGAAAAGGATTAGATGTTTAGTGACCTCCACTCAAAAGAAACCTTGTCAAGTTCAGAATTAAGCAGGAACATGTGGCCATGGTGATCTTTTATCTACTCTCAGGGTATCTAATTGAAAAAGGCCCATGTCCAACAAGACTCATTCCAAGCTTTTCCGTATGCCTGCTTACCCCCAGAGTAAAATCTGTCCGTATCTGAATCACCGAATCCCCAGTGCAGGGGATACAAGTTCAATCCCTGGTCTCGAGGAGCCCACATGCTGCAGAGCAACCAGCGGAGCTCACGAGCTTAGGGCCTGTGCAGTGTCCTGACTGAGCGACTGACCTGACCTGAACGGAAGCTTTCTCACCGTTACCAGAAATACACCCATTTCTCCTTAAAATTCTTTCCGTGTTTTAGAATGTTTTTTGAAAACCATGCTGCTAGGTATAGATGAGTTCAGAACTGTTCAAGTTTCCTGGGGGGTTGTTTATGGTTACAATCATGTTAATCTCTACCACTGATTTTACTGCTATGAAAAAGCTAGACTAATTATTAACACAGTCAGTTATAATTAGACAGTTTGTGCTGCTCTTCAGTCGCTCAGCCATGTCCACTCTTTGTGACCCCATGCACTGCAGCGTGCCAGGCTCCTCTGTCTTCCACCATCTCCCAGAGTTTTCTCAGATTTATGTTCATTGAGTCGGTGAGGCCATCCAACCACCTCATCCTCTGTCACCCCCTTCTCCTCCTGCTCTTGATCTTGCCCAGCATCAGGGTCTTTTCCAATGAGTTGGCTCTTTGCCTCAGGTGGCCAAAGGATTGGAGGTTCAGCTTCAGCATCAGTCCTTCCAGTGAATGCTCAGCGTTGATCTCTTTCAGGATTGACTAGCTTGATCTCCTTGCAGTCCAAGGGACTCTCAAGAGTCTTCTTCCACATCACAATTTGAAAGCATCAGTTCTTTGGCACTCAGCCCTGTTTATGGTCCAATTCTCAAATCTGTACATGACTATTGGAAAAAATCATAGCATACTAGTATACTAAATATTAACATGGAATTAAACTAATATAGGCAATTAACAATTACTACTAAGTAGCTATATAATTTTAATAATTAATTATGTGAAATTAATAACTGATCACTAATGACTAGTAATAGTATAAGGATATGGCCATAGCAGTTTTTGTTTTTCTTGGCTTATATAGAAAAAGGGGTTTGGGGAGTCGCAGAGGATGGTGCAGGCTCAACCCCATCAAGCCAGCTGCCAACCGTAGCTCAGTGTCTCTCAGTTCTGGCCAGCACCTCTGAATAGGAAGGGTAGCTGCTGCTGCTGCTGCTGCTAAGGCACTTCAGTCGTGTCCAACTCTGTGTGACCCCATAGACAGCAGCCCACCAGGTCCTCTGCCCCTGGGATTCTTCAGGCAAGAATATTGGAGTGGGCTGCCATTTCCGTCTCCAAAGCACACATATACGCTAAGTTGCTTCAGTCATGTCTGACTGTATGAGACCCTATGGACAGCAGCCCACCAGGCTCCTCTGTCTACAAGATGATTCTCTAGGCAAGAATGCTGGAGTGGGTTGCCATTTCCTCCAAGGAAGGGCAGACGCACACCTTTTCCTTGCCCTGCATGACCTGAACAGATGCAGGGTGAGTCCCCACAGGCTGGGTGAAGAAGAGTTTGCTGATAAACACTTCGTCCTTGGTTGTAGACCACCCCAGTACTCCAGAGTTGAGGTTCCCTCTTCTGACCAGGGTCCTCCTGCCCCTCTGATGGAGAGGCATCTCCTCCCCGGCCCAGCTTAGCCCCAGCAAGCTCTTATCAGGACAAGGAGCACGTTCTGGTGTCCTGCTGGCCATCAAGACACTTCAGCCTCATCCCAGCGGCACCGTAAAGATGCTCTGAGACCAGAGAAAGCCACAGGGCCCATCCAGGTGAGGCTTCTTCTCCAAAGAGAGATCAGTGTCTCTCAGTTCTGGCCAGCACCTCTGAATAGGAAGGGTAGCTGCTGCTGCTGCTGCTGCTAAGGCATTTCAGTCGTGTCCAACTCTGTGTGACCCCATAGACAGCAGCCCACCAGGTCCTCTGCCCCTGGGATTCTTCAGGCAAGAATATTGGAGTGGGCTGCCATTTCCGTCTCCAAAGCACACATATACGCTAAGTTGCTTCAGTCATGTCTGACTGTATGAGACCCTATGGACAGCAGCCCACCAGGCTCCTCTGTCTACAAGATGATTCTCTAGGCAAGAATGCTGGAGTGGGTTGCCATTTCCTCCAAGGAAGGGCAGACGCACACCTTTTCCTTGCCCTGCATGACCTGAACAGATGCAGGGTGAGTCCCCACAGGCTGGGTGAAGAAGAGTTTGCTGATAAACACTTCGTCCTTGGTTGTAGACCACCCCAGTACTCCAGAGTTGAGGTTCCCTCTTCTGACCAGGGTCCTCCTGCCCCTCTGATGGAGAGGCATCTCCTCCCCGGCCCAGCTTAGCCCCAGCAAGCTCTTATCAGGACAAGGAGCACGTTCTGGTGTCCTGCTGGCCATCAAGACACTTCAGCCTCATCCCAGCGGCACCGTAAAGATGCTCTGAGACCAGAGAAAGCCACAGGGCCCATCCAGGTGAGGCTTCTTCTCCAAAGAGAGAGAAAAGTACATGTTTTTAAAGTCTGAGGTCATTTCTAGCAGAGGAGATGCGATGAATCTATGAATGATTGCAATAGGTGACCTGCTGGTCACCTATGGGAAACTTCCGATATAAAGTACTTTGCTGAGAAATTAAAGCCCCAGACCTGGACACAAGATGGTGGGGAGACTGGGAATGGTGAGGGGAAGCAGGAACATAAGAACTTACTTACTGGGGTGCAGGCTGGTGCAGCAGGAGCACTGCTTTAAAGAGACATTCAAAAGAATGATGGCTTGTTTTCCCAGGAAATTTCCCCGTTTTTGTGAACCTCCACATCTCTAAAACATGAAACATGACAATTTTGAAAACAAAGCAAGCTATACGTAAGGCTAAAACATTGCAAAGATATAATATGCCTTTGAATTTTTTCAAGCTTTTGCGCTTTTTTTGTATTGGGGTATGGCTGATGAACAATGAGGTAGTGTCAGGTAAACAGCCAAGGGACTCAGCCATACATACCCGTGTATCCGTTCTCCCCCAAACCCCCCTCCCATCCAGGCTGCCGCATAGCACTGAGCAGAATTCCCTGTGCTACGCAGTAGGTCCTTGTTCATTAACTATGTTAAATATAGCAATGGGTACATGGCCTTCCCGGCCTCTCCCTGGAAACCGTAAGCTCATTCTCTAAGTCTGTGAGTCTCTTTCTAAGTAAGTTCGTTTGTATCATTCCACCTATTCCACTTAGATTCCACCTTAAATTCCACTTAGGTTCCACCTTAAATTCCACTTAGGTTCCACCTATGAGGGATGTCATATGGTATTTTTCCTTCTCTGACTCACTTCACTCAGTATGACACTCTACATCCATCCATGTTGCTGCATGTTAGCCTGCTTTTGAATTTTATTTTAGACCTCCAAGAATCTAACAAAGTAGCTGCTGCTTCTACTGCTAAGTCGATTCAGTTGTGTCCGACTCTGTGTGACCCCATAGACTGCAGCCCATCGGGCTCCCCCCACCCTGGGATTCTCTAGGCAAGACACTGGAGTGGGTTGCCATTTCCTTCTCCAGTGCTTTTTAAAAAAACTAAAGGCATTCATATTATATAGACCCTTCGTTTTCTAGGAAATCTAGCCTACACCAAAACTGTCACTCTAAGTGTGGAAGTCTCTCAGTCGAACCCAGCTCTGTGACACCGTGGCCTGTAGTCCGCCAGACTCCTCTGTCCATGGGATTCTCCAGGCAAGAATACTGGAGTGGGTAGACAGTCCCTTCTGCAGGGGACCTTCCTATCTCAGGGATTGAACCCCAGTCTCCAAGAATACTGGAGTGGGTTGCCACGCCCTCCTCCAGGGCGTGGCAACCAACCCAAGGATCAAACCCACGTCTTTTATGTCTCCTGCCTTGCTAGGCAGGTTCTTTGCCACAAGCACCAGTATATAATTTGGAAGAATCACAATACTCACCAAAATTCAGACACAAAAAGCACAAAATTTGTATTCACCTGCACAGCCCTTCTGCTGTTTCACTAGGTGGCAGCATGGAATAACAAATAATGATATCACACAGAAGTAAGTAATGAAACTGTGAAAAGCTACTTTAAGAACAAATGTCAGCTTCACAAAGATTTCCAAAACAACAGAAAGAACTTCAGTGCTTTTTCAGCTTAACTTGAAATTGGATTTATTAGAAGCATTATTGTAGCCCACACATTCACACATTCCTTTTCAGGTAAAAATTCTTGAGACTGAAGTATGATGGAGAAAAAGGGAGGATTCTACGAGGTATCTTTTCTTCATTAATATTTAACCAAAGGAAATAACAATTCACCTCTAAGCAAAGGATCCACCTGCAATACAGGAGACCTGGGTTCAGTCCCTGGATTGGGAAGATATCCTGGAGACGTGAAAGGCTACTCACTCCAGTATTCTGGCCTAGAGAATCCCATGGAGTATACAGTCCGCGGGGTCACAAAGAGTCGGACACAACTGAGCGACTTTCACTTTCTAAGCAAAGAGAGCTGTTGATCGATACCAGCACCAGTTATCACAAAACCTTTCTCAAAGTCAGATCTTGGATTTTACTTGGAAATGAATGACCTACAAATGAAAATTGAAATTTTAACTCTACGAAAACATACCAGCACAAACTAGAAATTTAAGACTGTTGGTAGCAAACTGTCATTCTACAAAGTCAGGGCATGAAGGCGGTTTCTTGACTTCATGTGTATATGTGTCTCTGTGGGTATGTAGAATTTCCAAGTTAAAATTCTGTTTTATACAGAAATCCAGATTCTTGGCTTCTCTAGAACCCACAGATCTGCGAACACAGAATCCATATTTTCTTTTTTATTTTTTAATTGCAGTATCATCGCTTTGTTTCTGCGTACCACAGCATGAATCAGCTATAAGTATACTTACATCCCCTCCATATTTTCACATGCAGCAGAAGGCTGGCATCAAGTGGCAGCCACGCCCTTTAACCAACTAGGAGCCCTCCAGAATCTTCCATCTGCTCTGACCCTGGTGTCTGCTTCCTAGCTGTGTTAGTTTTCTATTGTTTTGTAACAGTGACCACACAAACTTGGAGGCTTAAAACAGCACCCATGTGCAGCTGACACCTCTGTGGTCAAAAGCCCGGGAGCAGCATGACTGCGTTTCCTGCTCACAGTCTTAGAAAGCTACCGTCTGTGTGCCAGCCAGCCTGCTTTCTCGTTCTCTTCCAGACCACGTGGTGCGGGCAGCGACTGAGTCCCGTGTGGTTGTATGCCTGTACTCCCGCTGTCTCTTGGTTCTGAGCAGGAACAGTCTCAGGTCCTGCTGGCCGCCAGAATTCCTTACCACGCGGCTTCCATATTCAAAGGCAGCAAGGGAGCACCCCACTCATGCTCCAGCTCTCCCTCCAGAAGGAGTCCAGTCCCCTTTGAGGCCTCATCTGACTAGGGCTGGCCCACCCAAGTTCCTGTCCCATCCTTAAAGCCAAGTCCCTGTGTGACACAAGCTGCTGATGGGGTGACGTCACACCACAGTGATAGTCCCAGGGCTTTTGCAGGCCACGCACACAAACGCGAGGCGGGACACTTAGGCTCCTGTCTGCCACACTTGGCCACATAAGTTTATCATCCGTTATCAGACTTGCCCCGGTGTTTTTGTTGTTTGTTTCTTAGAATCGTGTTCACACTGAGCTATTTCCATGACACATTTCCAGCAAAAATTGAGAAGAGGAAAAAGTGAAGTCCATATAGTTTGAGAACAACAAGACAAATGTTCGTACATGTTTCATATCAAAATGACACGGACCTTTTTTTTAGACTCGGGCCCCATGACTCATCTTTGCTGCCCACCTGGGAGTTTCAGTCTGTGGCCCCTGGCGTAAACCATACTGAACATCTGTCTCCACTGAAGACATTCAAGAACCTCTCCAACGCCTCTCATGTGACATCTGGCTCCCCGATTCCACTGCCCCTCTGCTCCTGAGTTTACGAACTTCAGTCTTCAGAGAAGAGAGATGACAAACTGTGCATTTTTCCCTTAGTGCTTCTCACATTCTCTGTGATGAAGAAACTTCCTTCCCCAACCCATCACCCACAGCTCATGACTCAATGGACATGAGTTAGCAAACTCCAGGGGCCAGTGAAGGATAAAGAAGCCTGGTGTGCTGCAGTCCGTGTGGTCGAAAGGAGCTGGACACAACTAATTACCGACTGAAAAACAACAACAACCCACTGCAGACTGATATTTTTTAAAAAATGCTATAGAAATAAAGTGAGTTCACTGATGATGTTCTCAGATATTGGAGCAATGTAAAGAGTTGCTATGAAAAAGTGTGAAAGTGAAAGTTAGCTGCTCAGTCGCATCTGAGTCTTTGTGACCCCATGTATTGTAGCCTGCCAGGCTCCTCTGTCCATGGAATGCTTCAGGCAAGAATATTGGAGTGGGTAGCCATTCCCTTCTCCAAGGGATCTTGCCAACCCAGAGATCAAACCTGGGTCTCCTGCACTGCAGGCAGATTCATTACAGTCTGTGCCACCAAGGAAGCAAAAAAAAAACAAAAAACAAAAAAAAAACAAAGAAATTGCTATAAAAGTTTCCAAATTTTACCTTGTTAGAGACTGTTAGCAGATTACTCACGGAGAGCTACTAGCCTTGTAACCATAAGAAGCTAATAATGACCATTCGTTAAGCACGTTTTCAGTGTAAACGGAATCACATATCAGTTCGGTTCAGTTCAGTCGCTCAGTCGTGTCCGACTCTTTGCGACCCTGTGAATCGCAGCACGCCAGGCCTCCCTGTCCATCACCATCTCTCGGAGTTCACTCAGACACACGTTCATCGAGTCTGTGATGCCATCCAGCCATCTCATCCTTTGTCGTCTCCTTCTCCTCCTGCCCCTAATCCCTCCCAGCATCAGAGTCTTTTCCAGTGAGTCAGCTCTTCACATGAGGTGGCCAAAGTACTGGAGTTTCAGCTTTAGCATCATTCCTTCCAAAGAAACCTCAGGGTTGATCTCCTTCAGAATGAACTGGTTGGATCTCCTTGCAGTCCAAGGGACTCTCAAGAGTCTTCTCCAACACCACAGTTTAAAAGCATCAATTCTTCGGTGCTCAGCCTTCTTCACAGTCCAACTCTCACATCCATACATGACCACAGGAAAAACCATAGCCTTGACTAGACGGACCTAGTACGTCATAAACTTCTCCTCAAGCATTAATTACACATAAACTCAACTTTTAAACCAAGATATCTGTGCTCGGGCTTGGCTGTGTCTGACTCTTTGAGACCCTTTGGACAGTAGCACACTAGGCTTCTCTGTCCATGGGATTTTCCAGGCAAGTAGACTGGAGTGGGTTGCTATTTCCTTCTTCAGAGGATCTTCCTGGCCCAGGAATCAAAGCCCCATCTCCTGTGTCTTCTGAATTGTTGGTAGATTCTTTACCCACTGAGCTGTGTAATATTGTTACAGGTGTATAACAGTGAGTCTCAGTTTTCAAAGGTTATACTCCATTTATAGTCATTAGAAATATTGGCCATATGCCCTGTGTTGTGCAATGTATCTTTGTGACTGATTTATTGTCTCCGAAATCGTTTGTGCCTCTTAAACCCCTACCCCTGCTTTGTCCTCCCGTTTCCCTCACTGGGAACCGCTAGTCTTTTCTCTGCATCTGTGAGTCTGTATCCTTTTTGTGGTATTTATTTGTTTTATTATTTTAAATTCCACATATAAACGATACCATATAGCAGCTGTCTTTTCCTCTCTAACTTATCTCACTTGGTTCAATACGCCTCAAATTCACCCATGTTGTTATAACTGGCATTACTGCATTCTTTTT